>JAHWFP010221028.1:0-19999 GCA_023313725.1 Lithobius niger
CCCACACAGGCACACTAACAAGCAAGTAATCAACCAAAAAACAAACCAACCAAAATATAGCATGAAGAGGCTTTCAAAGTAAAGCTGTAACCAGCACAGATCCCGCTGCTATAATGCCCATTTTACTATTTCAACGAAACAATCCTTAACGCCTTGCTCCTGCAGTGGAACTCTTGGAAGTCCATTAAATTTGAAGAATTTTACAGCAATTTTACGCTTCACGCCGCTTTATTTTACAATCCCACGTCAAGCGTAAATTTTCACTTCCTGGAAACTCATTACTCTGGACCGTTGTCCAAAACACTAAAATATCCAGGCGGGACTTGGAAAAGGCTTTTCATTCAACAGCCGCGATGTCGGTTGCCACTAATTAACGCGTCTCTCACGTCGTTTAATTGTTCAGAAATCTTTCCAAGGGAAAGACCCTTTCGCCCCCCATTTCTCAATTTCTGCATTGAAGTCAATTTGCGAAGGAAGGCTGCCGAAGCTTGTGGCCGTCTTCAAAGACCCGACTGCAGCCCCATAGCCTGCAGCTCACCGCATGCGTGTTTAATTCAGTTCCCGACAATGTCAATATCGTGCAAGTATACGCAATAACCTCTGCAATGTGAAACAGAAGCAGCCAGAAAGAAGCTTATGCAAAATTTATTATCTCCGTGCATGACGACAGAATTTTGGCATCACATACTGCAATATTTTAGTTAAAGAGATTTCTGAAGTAATGCAATCTTAGAATAGTCTCCGTTATTATCGGGTTTTTTTCTTCACATTTTTTTTTATGAAAAGTAGAAAGCTCGCTACTGTTTCGTAAACTGTAATATGATCCCAGATTTACTTTGTGGCGCTGGTTGGAACGTTAAAAAAAATTCAGAGCATATATTTAGACGAGTGAAAAGAATAGAAAAGAAATAAATTTAGACGAGTGAAAAGTTGCTGGATATTCTACAAGTTTTCCCCTTCATTGCTGAGGTGTTATGAAAAGAATATTATTAAATCGACCTTCCCTTTTTCGATATTTCTTCAGCTACTCAGGCAAGGGGCCACTCTTATAAATTGCAGGTCTCCGAATCGCGAACAGACTGCCGGAGGCATTGTTTTGCTCTACGTGTAGTCAAGATCTGGAACTCGCTTCCGGAGTGTGCTGTATCTGCCACCTCGGTCACTGCCTTTCTGAGGATCATTCGCAAATTACCACTTGACCATTTTCTAAGGCGGACGTATTAAACAGTTTTTACTTAATTTTATTCTCACTTTTGGGTGCAGCGTAAACGGCCTTGCACCCTGCTGTTAACCTTGCTTACCAGCAAAAGTTATTATTATTATTATAAATGAATTACTTATTAGTAAATACTAGAGGAATCCCGTGCTATGCACGGGGCCGGTCATGAATTAAGTTTACGGACACATTTCCCGGGACATTTTTCCGGCACTCTTCCCGACGACTTGTCAGATTTATCGACCACTCATGCCTGCCTCCTGTTTGCATGCAGGTAGAATGGGAGAGCGTATTTACAATGCGGGCGCGAGGAGGGGAGAAGTAATTGTTCGGTCCGACGACTTGTAAGATTAAACCTTTATTGAGTTGATCGACCACTCATGCCTGCCTCCTGTTTCCATGCAGGTAGAGTGGGAGAGTGCATTTTCAATGCGGGCGCGAGGAGGGGAGAAGTGGTTTTCCTTTTAGCCTTCCTTTTAGCCGGCCTCAAAGATTATTATAAAGATTAGTACTGCATGTGATGAGAAAGACAATATTAAAACATGAATTGTACTAATGTTACGCAAAATTTCGCCGCTGAAACTGACGGCATTCCCCCCCCCCCCCAGAAAAAAAAAACAGGTGGTGGAAGCTGTTGTCTACCCTTCTCCATAATCGAGCATAATTTTCCCAAAAGTCCTCTTTCCGAAGGTTGTCATGGCGCTCTTTCCGTGACCAGCAGATTTGGTGGTAAAATTCTATCTTTTCTCTGGATTCGTCAGTTGTATATTTGTACCTCACGACTGTTTTCGTAGTTTATAGGTTTCTTATTGTTCTTCTGATGAAGTCCACATTTTTAATAACATTACATTTAATAACATTTATACCGAAAATGCAACGTTTTAACACAGCCTGCATGTGGGAATAATTTTATGTTCTTGGTACCAAGTAACAATAACGGGCATCCTTCTCATAAGATTCTCGCTGCTTCACACTGTCCCAATACGGTCACTTGAAAGTCGGCACATAATTTTCTCGGTCGAGGACAGGCCACTGTAAGGGCATGTTTACCACAACTACCTCGCTTTGCATTTTTGCAGCTAGAATTTAGTCGCCATGTCAAAGGTGTCGTTACCACGGTAACAACGCTCCCTGGATTAACTATCTATAACATCGTTTGGGTAAATGATTACAGTCTTATAATCCGTGACAATAACGTAAAGAATTCCTCCTGACGAAACAATTTTCTCAATCGAGTAGGAACCCACATTAACGATTGTTTTCGTTATCCGCCGGCAGAGTCTTAACCGTCGCCATGTTGGAATTTAAGAATATTTCTAGCTGCGAGAATATTGCCTTAATGTGCCCTAATGAATAGTTATGCATTATTATTAAAGAAACAAAACAAGCAGTGCTACAAGACAAAAAAGGCAAACGACATTTCGAAAATTTACAATTTTCGTCATCAGGTTTAACAAACCACATGGCAAAGGGCACTAAGTCATCCTGTGTTTAAAAGTTAACCACAGTAACTGAATAGTAGCTATAATAATGAGCAGCGAAGCACTGCCCAGGTGGTTCGTTGGATAGTGAAGCCTAAGCGAGTCAACCGAACAGAGTATCCATCAAATACAGGTGTAAGATAAAATCACGACGTTTCGGTTCCTAGATCGGAACCGTTTTCAAGTGAAGGAATTCTAAAACTTGCCAAAAAACAGGAAAAGTATCAAAACGTAATGGCTTAACAGATGGGTTATAGTTCTAAGCCTTACAGGTGTTATGGATGTAAGATACCACACTAAAAATAAAATAAAATAAAAAGTCGGCACAGTTCGAAAGAATGCGCCAACAGTCAGCTCCGAACTCACCCAAGTTTGCAAGTCGAACTGTCCCGACTTTGTATTTTATTTTAGTTTTAGTATGTTATACCTTACATCCATAAGACCTGTAAGACTTAGGACCATGACCCATCTGTAACACTTTTAATTTTTTTTTTCTGTTGTGTGACTTGTTTTAAAATTCCTTCTCTTGAAAACGGTTCCAAACTAGGAACCGAAACATCGTGATTTCGTCTGTCACCTGCACTTGATGGCTTGTCTGTTCGGTTTACTTTAACGATTTTCCGCTTTCTGCTTTTCGAAGTCTAAGCGAGGATAAGACTGAGGCTTCAGCCAAAGGTATGAGAAGAATAACCAGTAAGTTAGTTATTCAGCAGCAATGTCGGTTGACTAAGTCGCATGAAAGATTTTAACGTTTGGCAAATAATGCCAAGCAAATGGCAATTATTGTTGTAGGAATTAAGGGTATGCTGGATTGAAACGAATTTTTTTTTCCTCCGGTTTGGCCAGTATTTGTCCACGACTTCCCAGTAACGCAATCTTGATATAACCGCAGTTTATAGGATTATGTCAGTTATTGCTTTGTCTAAGGATAAACCATCACTGTGTAAAGAGCAAAGATGTGGAATGAATGATAAACGCACCGAAATGTGATAGAATGAATAAAAAGCCTGAAAAGTGCAACATGTATACAATATTTCGCAACGTTTCGGGTCTGTATGCGACCCGTTTTCAAGCGTAACTAAAAGAAAAAGTTACAAGATTTTGGAGTAAAAACTCTAGTCATATTACAATATACACAGAAAACAAAACCCAACCAACACCAACGAAACACAAAGCACCAGAAGGACCTAAAGTGTGCGCGGCCTATCTTGAGTTCTCCGCAAAATGACACAGATAATCGATTGTACGTTTTTGGCAGCAGAGTGCCTTGCTGATATCCAAGATGGTTACAAAGACAATTGCGACCGTCGATTAAAGCCGTCCCCTCCAGGAAGACGTAGCCGCTCATAAAATACTTACAGGACTCAAGATACGCTGCGCACACAATAAGACCGGTTTGAAAACCGGGCAATAGGAAGACCCACACCCACAACCTATACACGCCCAAGCAGGCAGTCTTTGGATACGGAGGAAAGCCAGGTGGTTTATATACCACTCACCCCTAGCAGAAAAAATATGTTATTTCAAATTTGTGTAGAGCCGAGATGTAGTCCGCTATTTGATTATTAATGGGCATTATGTGATTATGAACGGGTGGCCGTTGAGCTACGATGCTAATAGTTTCTAAATTAATTCGGGATCTCTAATTTCTTCCTTGAAACAAGATGCGGGTGGTTTTAAGGTCTGAGGAATGCCCTGTCGCTATCCTGTTCTGCACTAGGGAATTAGTTTTGACGTTGTGCTTAAGGTTGGATCTATGGGAATTTAACCTTGTGCAAAGACATTGCTTCGTAGTTCCTATGTAAGAGGCTGTGCAGCTTTGGTCCCCAAAGGTCAGAAAAAAAACCAGGGGTGGATTTTGGAATCTCATCCAATAAATCTTTTCTACAAGAACATCATGACCGCTATTACAGCAAGGATTCAATTCACCTTTCAAACTCTGATTAATTCGCGGGGATGGGGGTGGGGGTGGGGGCATGGGGGAAGAGACCAATTCACGATGACAAGCAAACTCCAGCAACATACATCAGCAGCAACAGCATATTTTTTTTACCTCTAACATGTATAATTTTAAGTTCTTGTTCACTTTAGAAACGTAGAAGAGACAAGTTCCTAGATAATTAATAGCATATAAGCAACTTCCGTATACTTATACTATTTTAGATTCTGGTTGGCCATTCCCCCGGATTTTCGGAAAATGGTTTGATCATGCCTGGTAAAATTTCTCTTCGAGCAGACGAAACAATATGGCTACCGTATCGCTCGCTTCATCGCTTTACCAACGTGAAAAGACTTTGAATTTACACGCTAAGAAGATTGTTTGGAATGTCTTCAAATACTTCTAGACTCTACTCAACACGGATGCTGAAACAACAAATTCAAGAGGCCGGCATTGCCACTGGACTTTCTCAGAGAACGGTAAGACGTATCTTGTCAGTAGCAAAAACCGTACCGACGGCCAATATTAGGGTTAAGCCTAACGCCGCAGACATTATGTACGCCAGCCGCTCAATGCGTGTGCAATGTTCCAGTCACCGCCAACGTTTGTGCATACGCGTGACAGGCGATTGAAAACGATCATAAAATACATCTTTTCGCGTGGCCAACCAGAACCTAAAATTGTATAACAATAAAATTACATGAAATACAGCCTCTAAAATGTAGCGATCTTTCAGGAGGCACCATGATTTCTTCATTCTTGACTGAATAGTAAGAAATGAAAAAAATTTACTCATTTCACTGTAACGAGATTTTATTTTTACTGTATTCATTGCTCTTATATTTTTTATACTAATATTGAGTCTTCTAATAGCATCAGCCTGATCTTTTTTTTTATATACATATAGACTCGTGATAAATAACTTTCGTAGCATTTTTGCCGTGATGTGATCTCCCGTCCCCCCCCCCCCCGGTTCGTTCTGCTTTCTATGTCTCTTCTTTGTTGTCTGCTCCTTTTGCGTCCCACTTCGAGTCATGATGGTGCAGTTTGTGTCTTCATTGTTTCCTCTTGTATATCGGTTAGCTTAGTGGTTAGGTTAGGTTAAGTAACTTAATGGTGAGTGGATGGTTTTGCAAACCGCTATTTGCTCAATAAATCTAAATCTAAAATCTAAATCGGTAATAGCAACATGCTTTGTTGCGACATAGGAGCTCATCTTTGGCTATGGCACCACCATTGTCTAGTTTGTG
The DNA here is from genome assembly GCA_023313725.1 of Lithobius niger. Lineage (NCBI taxonomy): Eukaryota > Metazoa > Arthropoda > Chilopoda > Lithobiomorpha > Lithobiidae > Lithobius > Lithobius niger. The sequence goes on from JAHWFP010221028.1 coordinate 5,887, forward strand.
GAGATCTACCGTTCATTTGCGCTATCCTAAATACTGGCTAAAATTATACGAAGAATTGCCACGGCGCTCGGCCTCTGTTGTGTTTTGGGCTGATTGTACAGCTTGCCTTAAAGTGAAAGTACGCGTGGAAATTACAATTCCGTACTTAGTTTTTCGTCAAACTTTGACCATCTGGGGCAACAACCCCCCCCGGTATGTACTGAATGAGTATTAAATCTAAGAATTGATATTTGTGGGGCTGTGGGGTTTTTTTTTTGCCGTAGAAGGGAGTTGAATCGTTGAATCTGATGACAGTGAAAGAACGCTGTAGCACCTCAATCAGGAATAGGCTTACGGATCTTGAGCTTTCCTATAGACATGAAAATGTACAAGGATCAGTTTGGAAAGAAACTGTACATCTCAAATATTTGAAGTCTGTAGAAAGCCTTCGAATCAATCGTTACAGTCGCCACATTCCTCCCCCCAATGTCCTCAAAGCTATTTTTGCCGTGAAACTTCAGAGATTCCTAACACAACGCACCAATACAGATAAGTTGACGGAGATTACTTGGATCACCAACAACATGAACGTATGGTTACCCTATCCAGACGACAAAATTGGTTACCGATAAATGAATAGCTAGCTGTCAACATCAGATTCAACAACATTTACGCAGTATATGTAAACAGGACATAGTCACATCCACCCTATACCACGCGCCATGGCTGTTTGCTGTGACGTGCATATCACGTGACTGGGCTAGTCCAATCAGACGGCCAAACAGCCGTTGTTCTCGTTCGTCATTGGCTAACTAATGGTGACGTCACGGCAAACAGCCATTGCGCATAGTTTAGGATTTACTACGGGGCCATAATTTACAACATGGGCAACAATGTGTAATATCATGGATTGGTCGAGGAGATAACCTACTGACCTCTGTCACAGTATACTTCCCGTCGCAGTATATTATTATGCAGTCATAGATGGCCTCCACACAATCGTGCTGTTTCCGCAGATGATGTCTCGCTGTCGAATTTGGGTTATAGTAGATACTGGTGGAGTAGGTGCAGAGTTGGAGACATAGAACACGTCCGGAAACAACTACGATTCTATGTCACCAGTTTCATTATTATTTAGTATTGTCCATAGCATCTTTACGAATTACACATACTTCTTCAGTACTCTAAATTATTGTGCTAACCCCTTCTCTCTCATCACTATTCGTGTTTTAATTAATTCATAAACAAATACGGATTCGGAAACGTATTTATTTAACGCATCTCGAGCCTATTTCGTCCTGTTTAATTAATTCATGACATCACCAAGAATCGTAGAAAGAGCCATACATATTTAAGCTGTTACTTGCATTTACGTTCAACTTCCTAAAACATTATTCATCAACAAATATCCGTAGTTTATTGATAATGTTTGAATCTCAAGACAGACCTTTGCAATTCAGTATGACACTCGCAATCCTCACATAATTTAAAGCACACTTCCATTTAAACCCCCCAACTCTGCATGAGGGCGGCGCTTCTGTCCTACACAAACGCCCGCTTGTCATCCCACTAACTATTCCCGTTTTGTGAAACCAAATTCGTTCTAGTTCAATCTCATAATAAACTGACTGATAATAGGATCTCTCCCTCAAAGTTTTTCTACTCTAAATCTGTAGTTCAAGCTAAACCAATCGAAATCGTCTTCTTGTAACTTTTCTTCACTCCCGTTTACTACCCTGTTTTCTATTGGTCCTCTTCTTTCGGCTGTGAGTCCCTTTTCCTCACAGATGTTTTTCCTCAGGCGGGCTTCAGCCATTGCTTCCGTTTCCTTTAAGTTCCTATAGAGCAGTGACATTTGCCGCCATATTGGCACCAGTATGGGTTTTGGAGGGCATAACTACAAGGTGCACTACATAAAAATGGAGGGGAAAACAACGGAAGAGCGGATTTCTAAGGCTTAAAATAACGTTGTTTTCGCCAACAACAAAAATCGCGCGTTTTAGGTCTAAGAAATCACTCTTCACAGCATCGGCTTCAGTATGACGCCCTTCTGTTTCTCTCTGCAGTGCCCCTTGCAGCTAACCCATTAAGGCTCCAGCATAGAGGTATACACAATAATACTACGTCGTGTCACTGCTCGATTGCAACAAAAGGTGTAGGTCCAGTAAATTGCTTTGAAACGTATACGGATTCGTGTCAGGAAATGGTCACAAGCTAGAAGTACTTTTATTACGAAACGTCATTCAAGTTCGAAATGTTTGGAAGCCTTTTTGTGATTTTAATTATTATTGCAATAACTTTCAAAAACGTTTTTCACTAATTCTAACTCCTGACAGTATTAACTGTGTATTTACAGTATTAACTGTGTATTTACAGTATTAACTGTATGAACTCACTTTCTTCATCAAAGAAAATTACACAATACCACCACAGTAGAACAGCAACAAAAGTTGTGCTTTAAATTTTCTTTAAAACCTTTCACGTTCTGCAGAAACACGTACACGAGAAAAAACGAAGAAAAACATATTGGCTTTTCAAAACGTAGCGTAAACACTTAAAACCACGTGCCCGTTATAAACCACTGATCTCCACGGCGCGCATATTTTTAAATTGTACGCTATACGTTTGAGATGCCAAGATGTGATCGTAGATTTTCTTCGTTTTTCTGCCCTCCGTGTTTCTGAGGAAGGTGAAAGGTTGAACCGAAAATTTAAAAAAGAACGTTTTGTGCTGTTTTACTGACAGTGGTGGTAGTGTGTAATTTTTTTTATAATGACGAAAGTGAGTTGCTTTCCCGTTAGGAGTTAGAATTTTATTTAAAATACGCCTGAAGGCTGTTTGCTCACAAACTTCCTAAAGAGTGTTATAATAATGTGAGTTATGTGAATCGACCCTACGATGTTTTATTTTAATGTTTTTATGTATTAATAATGACGAACAGTTAATTTTGTGATCTTGCAGTGTTGGACTGGTGTAAGCGACAAGCCCTACTTGTTCCTTTTGCTATTTTACAAATAAATCTTATTCCTATCTTCTCTTGTTAATTATCGGACTGTATTTTTTTAATTGCAGTTATTTACATCCCACTCTCCCTTAATAAAATTCCTGGGTGTACCACAGGAGGCGGATGATGGCTGAGCTGAATCACTTAACCTTTTCTATTGGTTGGTTAACTGCTCATTCTCACCTACTGTAATTTACGTATCACTCCTCAGTAATGGCCGGAGTCGGAAAAGAGGGATAAGTACCTCTTGGCAGTTGCTATACCCTTCACCGTCGCCTTATTTTCCCGCTTCTTCTCGCTCCTCGCTTCGCTGCCCGTTTAGTCGGCTCGCCACTTCTACGCAGCCTCACTCCCAAAGGCAGAATTCCCTCAAGGCCTAACGGACGATGCCGGAATCCAAGCAGCTAGCAGAGAAGTCGTATTGATCGACAGCCGAAGCCACAAGTGCGAACCAAGGACGGTAAGATCACATGCCGACGCCTGGAGAACCGGATCTTGTGAGGCAAGATCGAGAAGGGGGATTAGAGAAGAAGACGAAACAGGATTGCCAAACGCCAAGTAAGGTCTGGCGTTTAACGATTGGTCCCATCCTTCAAGATAGGAGTGCAAGGAAAACAAAGGCCACAGTCGCCGCCTCAATTTCGACACTAAGTTGTCCAGTGACGTAGTACCACCAATAAAGGCACTACCGAAGTCCTTGAAGACTGCCCGGTCTGGAGGATACTTTATTTCTTTCGGTATCCTGTTATCCTGTCCTGTTATCTTACTTTCAGTTCCACTAGTCTACCAAAAAAAAACCAACCTCACAGCGTCGTAGTGGTTCCACTGGGCAGAGATAAACGCACAGTTGGTTGTTTTTTAGATTCCCATGCGCGTATAGGTCCGAGACGCGATTCGATCTCGTGTTCTCTTAGCTTGGAGGACAGGGTTCTATCCACTTTGCTCTTGGGGGGGGGGGGTCGGTAGAGGACTGCTTAACCCCTTGAGATCCAATGCGAATGCCGTTGGGTTGAGGGTCATTTTTTACTCCATGTGCACAGAAGTTGAAGATGCGATTTAATATTGTGTCGTCTTAGCTTGGAAGACAGGGCTCTATTCACTTTGCTCTTGGGGAGGGGGTGACTGCTTAACCACTTTAGAACCTATGCGAATCCTGTTGATTTTGAGGTCATTTTTTAATCCATGTGCACATAAGTCGACGATTCGATCTCGTGTTCTCTCAGCTTGGAGGACAGGGCTCATCGTGTCAAGTGTGGGCTTATCAAGTATCGGTGGGCCCAGAGGCTCAAGATGGGGCACGAGACTGAGCGCTAGCCGGGCATCAGGCGGGCATTGGGCATCAGGGGGAACTGCTTAACCCCTTGAGAACCAATGCGAATGCTGCTGGGTTGGGGGCCATTTTTAGTCCATGTGCACATAAGTTGAAGATGGGATTCGTACTTCTATCCTCTTCGTTTCGAGGCGTAACTTATTTTCATTATAGTGCAAGGCATTCGTAGTGACCACCAAGTAACAAATAGGCACGAGACTGAAATAAAAAAAAAGCATCCAACAAGTTACATTCGCCATACAATCTTCAATATTCGATCATCTGGTGTTCTTTATCAGGACACTTAAAGCATAGAAACACACTACGTCAAAAACCAACAGTAATTCGCAAGTTGCAGCAAGTAATACAGTAAGGTCGCAACATCTAGCCGTACTGCAGCGCGTGTATACCACGCGCCATGGCTGTTTGCTGTGACGTGCATATCACGTGACTGCGCTAGTCCAATCAGACGGCCAAACAGCCGTTGTTCTCGTTCGTCATTGGCTAACTCATGGTGACGTCACGGCAAACATCCATTGCGCATGGTTTAGTTACAGAGAGGGCACGCCGTGCTAGCGAAGTGTTCAACTTTATGGGCTAGGCAGGTGTGACCGACCCACTGTAGTACTTGTAACTTGTGCTGATGGGCCTTTAATGCTTTGAGAAAATGCCCACGTGAAGGCCGAGATTTTAAAATAAAGTGTACGGTGTGTGTAAGCTGCAGAGTTGAATTGCTTATTTTTATAATGGCCTTATACACGGGTTATGTTCTGGTGGCTGGCGGTGCAGACAGCTCTGAACAATGCCTAGTAACGCCTTTCCATTACTGCTACGTTGTCTCAACGTTGTTATTTCTATCCGCATTGTCGCATGAGACTGCGAATGCCAAGAATATGCCATCCTATCCAAACGCAAGAATGAGCACGATGGTAACGATATATCTCAATATGACACTGCAGCTATCGTGCGACTGTAAGGTAATGTGTCAAGTTGTCTGACTGGTTGTTTAATCTTGGCGGTCTTTACTTGGTAGAATGCTCGTCGGTTTTCAGGATGCAGATGGCCCTGTCAGGCCATCTTGTTTACATGACTTAGATTCACCACAGTTGCTCTATGGTGTGGCCGAATATGCCGCAATAAGGCACATTCAACAATCAAGTCTATCCGGGCACCTTGTTTACATTCCCGTTATTTTCGCCACAGTTTCTCTGAGGTGTGGCTGAATCGCAAGCCCAAGAAGGCATATTCAACAATCAAGCCTGACACGCGTCGAAAACTAAACTGCCATCAGGGCAGTACAAGGACCAAGCGTCGACTTTTTGTTTTTCTCCCAATCCTTCCAAGCAACATTTCAAAGGTATACACTGATCAAACTTTCTCAGACATGTCTTGTGTTCCCTTCTCCTTTCTTTTTCCTGCCATTAACGAAAACCGAACCGACCTATTTTGCAATTTCATATCCTGATGGTCGACGCACGTGCGGAACCGAACAAACAACTCCTCGCTTTTCGCCAAAATTAGGTATGAAATTACCAATAACGAGGCAATTAGACTCTAATCAGTCTTCTCCCTGTTTCTGCTTAAAACAACGACCGTTTATCATAAAGCAACGAAGAAAATAATGATTTCTTATTTCAAACCTAAAGACGACTGCCAAGTCAATTTCGTTTTAGAAAAAGGATGGCAGTAAAATCAATAAGAAGTGCGGTTACTTGTAATAAGCGTTGCAGTAATATCTGTAATGTGCAGTTAAAATTGACTAGTGTGAACCCGTCTTCGCACGGATTTGTCACATTCAATAAGTATGTTTAAGCCAATTAAAGTTCGAAAATACCGAAAACAAATCAAAGAAGTATTTTTGTTGGGAAGTCACGAAACTAGTACGAAGAAAGTGTACATGTTTATGCTATATAAATGTCCTGTAGTGCAAACCTACAAAAATCCTTCCAAAAATCGCTCATCACCTCACGTCACATCGCATCGTGTCATAGCACATCTGACGAATATGTCTCCACGCCCATTTTATTTTTTTTATCTTATCTTTAATGTGTGGCGCTCACACATCTCTGTAATTTAAGTTGTGGCGCAGTGGCAACCCGGGCCACTGCACTGTGACTGTGGTTGGCACTAATGACGTGGCTGTCAACACGACATTAAGTCGCAACCCCCCCCCCCCACTTCTTATTTTAGTATTCTGAAAATAAATTGCCTTGTAAAAAAAAGTATTTTAAATGTTTCAGCATTAAACAAATTTTTTTTTTTGGAAGGTACGCTACCGTAGATATTATGTTTATTTTTGTTTCTGCTGCCTCCTATAGATTTATGTTAATAATAGTACTTGTCAACAAATATTGTGTTCAATATTACCATCCCATTATTCGTATCACGTGGTATTCTATTTCACCTGTCTTATACGGCACACCATGAACTTCGAGCCGTTGTCATAAACTACTTATAAATATAATAGCATTGCTGAATTTTTGCGTCTTGTAGGCTCATCTGCAGTTTAATTTAGACTAGCAATATCGTTCTAGTCAATTCATGCTTCATACAGTTTATTCGGCCCTCAGAGTTTCACAAAATCGACGTACTGGTTTTTAAGACGCAAGAAAATTCAGTTGTTCCTCACAATTCGTTCATCACATTCCCTAATCTGTCTGCAATTCATATGCAGTAAACGGATTAGTTTTACGTTGAAAAGGTTTACAATATTCGAACATCGATTGCTTTGCTCACTCAATACGCGCACCTCCGTGCTTCAGAAACACGAATATCTGGTAACCTTTTATCAGGTCTACTTTTTCCGTACGTCTAACTAGTTGAGGCCAACCAATTGTGAGATGATTTTGAGTATGACGCAAAATATGTGGTCGGTTTCAGTGATTATTTTTTCGGAACCAAGTTACCATCCGATCAATTTCCGTGAACAGTAAATGTTTGATCAAACTTGGATGTCATGACACAGTTTTCTCTGCAGCTTTCGCGTATTTGAGAGGGTCTTACAATGACGAAAATAAGCAAATTACAGGATTAATTTAATTATCTTTCATTTAGCTACTCACACCTTCGTAGAAGTCTTACATCCGAAGGAGTAGGGGTACAAACACACACGCACACACGCAAGCCCACACATCGTACGTTTTTAATGATTTAGATTGATAAATATACTGAAAAGCACATGTCAGGGGGGAAAACTGAAAGTGGTAGTCCACCAGTAGCATAAATTATTAACGATCAATAATGTGTTTTGCTACAACATGGAAGTATTAACAGTACAATGAATACGAGGCAGTAACGCCATGTACAACAGGAAAAAATCTGATAATATAGGCTTTAGCCATCACGAATCTGTCTTCCTGCACTACATTGAAAGAAAAAAACATTACGTAACAGGCCAGCGTTATGGAATTAATAACTTCTGGAGAAATCCTTATCAGAATTTTTCCTGATCTTATCACACCTACCAAAGTTGGATAGGCATGGAACTGTGAAGTCGTGAGTAGGGTCATAGCATGATATAGGTTATAGGCTAACGTCGATTGCACGACTGCTAATGAGAGGGCACGCCAGGTGCACGCCTGATCCGTATATCAGTGGCTGCTTCCTGCGTCTTGTCGTCATCCCCTACCTGTCCTATCCAGTCAATTTACGAAGATCAATGGCTAGCACTGGTCTGAGTTTGGATACGACATCGACTTAGTTGACGTAGGAAGAGCAGTATAGATAGATCGCATTCACGTGACCTAGCTGTCGACGCACCATGAAGCATCAATGATCCCCCTCCTCCTTCTGCTCGGTAAGGCCTACTAGCACACCAAATATTAAACCACTAGCCCTTGTAGAGCTAATATAATAACACAGAGACGATTTTTGTGAGTAAGCAAATATGACTACTGTAGACTTTCTCCGTCATGAGGGGTAAGCGCTCTAACCTGCAGAGAGCTTAAAAAAAAACGTTCACCATCAATTCGACCCACGACCTTAAGGCATTTCGTCGACACAAATTCAAACAAACCCGTGAATGCGAAACTTCCGTCGTTGGATATTTGAACTCTAGACGCGCAGCCGTGGAGGAGCGGCGAATAAAGCCAATCCCGCCTTGTAGGTATTCAGATCGATGGTTGGCTTCCTAACGTTTCCTGTGGCAGCACGAGCTGGAAGCGGGAGACTTAAGCTATTATCCCGGAGAAAAGTCGGCAGGGATGGGCCCACGGATTTCCAGGCGTAGATCCGCACGTTCGCCACCTGGTGGCTGAGTGACTGGTGGGGGGGGGGGGGAGAAGAAGCGGGCACTGCGGGGGTGGAAATGACGTTGGTGGATAACACGTCCCCCCTCTTCCCTTCCTCTTCCCATCAAACCCCATCATCCGTTCGGCCACGATCACAAGATGATGGACGACTGCATATCGATCTCCCAAGGCTGAATGGAGGGACTGCTAAAACCCTGCTAGAAAAGCAGGGAAGGGGGAAAAAACTAGGAGTCTTTCATGTGTCACCCGTGCCACCCGTTGTATTACCGGTTGACGTACCAAGTGAGGGTAAAGGGTGCGAGCTGGACGCCGGTTGATGCTGTGATGTAGTGTGATGCTGCTGACTATTCCTTTGGCAAAAGGGTGCAAGGCCGTCCTCCGGCACCTCCGACTCCTGCAGAGCCCTCCTCACCTACTGATAAAGACGATGAGGACTAACCGACGAGAGAGACAATTTAGCTAGGGAAAATTCAAGCGGAAAACCCAGGATCTTTGACATGCCACAATCGACATGAGCACGAGACACCATAGGGCCCTTTTCGTCCCAAAAATGCCAGCAGGTGGCGTAGCCAAGATTGAACCCGGGACCACTCGTACAGGAAAGGCGGTAGTGATAAACGTGAAGTACCCCCCCGCCCCCCACCTTTTTGAAGTGAATGAAGTCGCTACCAGTTGGGGGGGGGATTGAGGCTTAATGGCGCGTCGACAGCTTGGTCATTAGCGCCAACCTCAGTCACAGTGCAGTGGTCCGGGTTGCCACTGCACCACACATTACAGAGATATTATTCAAACCCCTAATCTAAATCTTGTCATACATCTGTGCCTCCTGCAAAAATTGAAAAACACCGGACAGGAGGACAGACTTATCGCCCAATTGACGCACAATGTCATGCGGAAGATGGAAACGACGACGAAAACCATCAAGATGGCAACAATCAACAAGGAAGTGCCGGACAGTAAGTGGCCGCCGACACCAATAACATTTAGGAGGGTCAACCCCCCGCAAAAGGAAACAGTGAGTAAGTCGAGTGTGACCAATGCGCAAACGGGCCAACACCACCTCCTCACGGCGACTACGGCGACACGCCGAGTGCCATTCCTCAACAGTGCCTTTAATAGCTCGTAATTTATTGCCGTCCTGTCTATCCCACGAGGCCTGCCAAAAAGCATGTAACCTCAGACGCAGAGTTGGAAAAGCGTCCGAGGGAACAAGCCTGAGATCCCTACCGAGAGGGCCAGAAAGGGCCCCTCTTGCTGCAGAATCCGCTTGCTCATTTCCACCTATCCCAACATGGCCCGGGATCCAGCAGAAAAGCACGGTTTTCCGCTGGCCAGGCAAGCGGGAAAGCAAAGCTTGGACACGTTGTGTCAAGGGGTTCCGAGGATTGTAATTCGCCAAGGACTCCAGGGCACTCATGGAATCGCTAAAGATAATGAAATGCGTGCCCTGAAGGCCAAGGATCCATTCCACCGCCAAACCGAGAGCCAAAAGCTCTGCAGAAAACACAGAATAGCCTGATGGAAGGCGATGGGCAACCGTCACTCCCTTACAAACACAAGCACAAGCCACGCCAGCGTCTGACTTCGACCCATCAGTAAACAGCCGCTGATAACCGGCGTACTGAGAACACAGCCGCCGGAACTCCTGTAAGTACCGTGCAGGTAGAGTGGAACCCTTCGGGAGGGACGCCAGAGCGAAAATGAAAATGCCACTTGGGACAAGCCAAGGGGCTACTGGCATCCCCCCAAGCCTCAAGACGCTGGGCATTTCAAAGGCTATCTCCTGACAGGATTGCTGGAGCCTATCGCGGAAATCACCCTTACCCACCCTGCGTCTACCGACTCGCAAGTCTGGCCCAAACACCATGGACCAAGCAGGACTGGATTCCACAGCACGTAAACGCACAGCATACTGAATGGCCAGCTTTCGCCGACGAATGGCCAAAGGTGGCTCCGAGGCCTCAGCATAGAGGCTGACCACTGGAGAAGTTCGAAATGCCCCAGTCGCCACACGCAGGCCACTGTGATGCACAGTGTCCAACATCTGGAGAGTCGAGTCACTAGCCGAACCATACACCATGCACGCATAATCAAGTTTGCTGCGGACAAGGGCTCTGTAGAGGCGCAACATGACAGCGCGATCGGCACCCCATGAAGTGCCCGACAGAACCCGCAAGATGTTAAGGGCCCGCAAAGACTTGTCTTTAAGTTGGCGCAAGTGTGGAAGCCAAGATAACCTGGAATCGAACACCAGACCCAGGAAACGTGCCTGTGGGACAACAGGAATCTGCGCCTGCCCCAAGTACAGGCAAGGATCTGGGTGCAGCGTTCGTTGTCGGCAAAAGTGAATGCACACAGTCTTGTCCGGAGAAAACCGGAAACCATTACTGACCGCCCAGGTCTGGACTTTGTTAATCGCCAGCTGTAGCTGCCGCTCGCAGGTCTGCATGCGAGCTGCTCGAAAGCGCAGGCCGAAGTCATCGACAAACAATGACTGGGGAACAGCAGCTTGCTGAGCAATGGGGTTGATCCCAATAGCAAACAAGATGACACTAAGAACACCTCCTTGAGGCACACCATTCTCCAAGACAAACGGGCGGGAAAGAGCCGCCCCGACACGAACACGAAAAGAACGGCCTGAGAGGTAAGCGGAAAGCAACAGTGGCATCCGTCCCCTCAAGCCACAGTTATAGAGATTACGGAGAATCCCATAACGCCAGGTCGTATCATAAGCCTTCTCCAAGTCAAAGAAAACCTGAACCAGATGTTGACGCAGGCGAAAAGCCTCCCTCACATCCGATTCAAGGGCAACCAGATGATCGATGGTTGACCGAAAACGTCGAAAGCCACACTGGGACGCAGATAAGAATCCGCGTGATTCCAGCACCCAGACCAACCTCTCACTGACCATCCGTTCCATAAGTTTACAGACACAGCTAGTCAGAGCGATTGGGCGATAACTGGAAGGAGCAGTAGGGTCTTTGCTCGGTTTCACAATCGGGATGACCACTGCTGTCCTCCACGCTGCCGGAACAGAGCCTTCTGCCCACACACGGTTGAACATCTCCAGCAAGAACTGCTGGGAGGCAAGAGGCAGATGTTTCAACAGCTGATAGTGAACATCATCAGGCCCTGGGGCGGAGTCATGCGACTTGGACAAAGCGGAAACAAGTTCCTGCCTGGTGAACGGTAAATTGTACTCCTCTAGCCCGTCGGAGCGAAAGTCTAGAGGGTGAGCCTCTTCCCTACGCTTTATTCTGAGGAAACCAGGATCATAATGGTTATCACTCGAAACCTGCGCAAACGCAGACGAAAGACAGTCGGCGATATCCGGCACAGAAGAGATCACGGTATTTGCCACCTTCAGCTGTGAAACCGGGGAAGGCACGGTCTTCCCCGAGATATGGCGCACCTTCCGCCACACCTGCTGAGAAGGCGTGGAGCGCGTGATCGACGAAACATAAACTGCCCACGAAGCACGTCTAGCCTCACGGATGACAAACCTGGCACGGGCACGACAGCGCTTAAAGGCTACAAAGTTGCCAGCAGTTGGGCTGACTGTAAACGCACGCAACGCTCGCCGGCGGGCCTGAATGGCCTGCCCGCAAGCAGGTGTCCACCACGGAACAGGAACCCGCCGCGGCTGAGTGGACGTACGCGGGATAGTAGCATGAGCAGCAGCAAGGACCACGTCAGCGAAATGAGTGGAAAGTTCATCCACATCAGAAAAGTCCTCAACCGCACGCTGAAATACAGCAGCGTCAGCAAAAGCTGACCATTCAGCACGTTTAAGCGCCCACCGGGCTGGCCTGGAAGCCACAGAACCCCCTTGTGTTGTGGACAACACAATGGGGAGGTGATCGCTTCCATGCAGGTCGGCAGTGACACCTTAAGTGAAGTGAACTGGGATGGCCAGCGAGCAAAAGGCTAAGTCCACCGCTGACCAATTGCCCGTGGCCAGGTTACAGTGTGTCATGGCGCCATCGTTCAGGATGCAAACAGACCCCCTCTGCATCCACTCCTCAAGGATCCTCCCTTTGTTGTCTGTATGAGGTCCCCCCCACTGGACATGGTGGCTGTTAAAGTCGCCCAGCAACAGAAAAGGGGCAGGAAGCTGGCGGACCAGGTCCTCCAGGTCACCAACCCCAAAGACCTCATCCGGTGGCAAATAAAGCGAACAGACAGTAACATCCAAATGGAAAGAAACACGAACTGCTACCGCCTGAAGCCTAGTGTGCAGAGGCACACTGGCATGCGGCTGAGAGTGTTGAACCAGCACTGCAACACCACCATGTGCACGTGGCACAGGGTCAGCATCCAGACGGTAGACAGAATAACCTCGAACAACCGGATTATCTGACGCCTTAAAGCAGGTTTCCTGTAGACAGCAGCACAGAGGTCGCCAATGCGACAAAAGCAGCCGCAGCTCTTCGGCATGGGTCCGATAACTTTGGCAGTTCCACTGAACGATGGCATGCGCAGGCATTAGGGCGGGCTGAAGACTGAATCATTCTCCTCAACTCCTCCTCTGGGCGATCCGAAAACATCCGAATCCTCACCCGAATCAAAAGATGGAGTGAGGTTCAGAACGAAGATGTCCTCGGAAGGAGGAAAAAGTTCTGGAGAATTGGAACAGGAAATCTCTCCCTGTTCCATGGGCAAAGAAGTATCAAGATGTTGAGGGGACACAACGGACCCCTCAGCAAGCTGGCCGTTCAACGACAGTTTCATTTTCTCTCCTGGTGGCGACGTCCCCACGGGTGGTGATGAGGCCTTACCAGCAGGAGCCTTTTTCTTCAACTTTTTCTTCAACTTTTACTACCAGTTGGGGTACGTGGGCGTTGCTGTTATATGGATGGGGCAGATTTATTGTTTTCGTTTATGGGGCATGCCAACCATAATTATAATTATAAAGGATGTTAGGTTTAATCAAGAATTTATATGGTTGGGGAGGGATTTGTAACTCTAAAAAGTCCCTATTGAAACGTGTTAGTTTCGTCCGAGTTTTCAGAGAGCACCACGCGTTCTATCCGGTAATTTTTGCTCGTTTTTCAGCCCAAATCTAAAGTAAACTAAACTACAACTAAGCTAAACTAGATAATAATTGAATACAAGCTATACGTTTAGTTTAGTTTAATTTTATGCTGAAAACTGAGTAGAAATTCCCACATAAAACTCATGGCGCCCTCTATAAACTTAGACGGAACCGATAGGAATGAATCAAAGCCGTTTCAGTAGGGGATGTCTCAAAGTCTCCTCCCCAACCCTATAAATTCTTGGTTTAATTGTCTAAAATGTCATCTTGGGGGCGTGTGAGTCGTCCACCAAGACCAGAGCACTGCTGTCTATACGCCATGACGGACTTATTCACCCAAAACCCAAACTGGTAGAAAAACCCGCCAAGTTTCCAAAAACGGTCGGCCTTTAAAGGTAGTGATATCATTCCACCAGGGAAAGGCCGCCAAGGTTAATCCTATTAGCCAAGTTAATCGCACATACTAATAGTTCGAAAGTTAAATGAAAACTAGAAGATTGCTACTAGCGGTAGCAATCTTCAAGTTTTCATTTAAC
>JAHWFP010221029.1:0-10375 GCA_023313725.1 Lithobius niger
TTTAAGTCAAGTTAAATATTTATGTGAAAACACGCAAGATGTTTTCAAAGTATGGTAATTTGTTAAAAATTGCAAGGGAGACTATTTTAAGAAATATGAGGAACAGAAGGGAGAATGAATTGTTTTGTTTACTAAAGGAGGATTCTTCGGAAAAAGAATTTAATATCTTTATTGCTTCAATTTAGTATCTATAGAATGTTTGAGTTGTGTAGATATATACTTTATATACTTACTTTTTTTTGTGTTATAATTTGACGTATTTTCTTATGCAGAAAATGCAGAACATGCAGAACTTGTTGCCTCCTATCGACATCTTAATTTTTTCTCTCGATGGTTTTGTGTTGCACACGAGTTTACTCTGCAACACAGATTTCCACTCTTGTAATGTCGCTGCCAATGTATCTCATGAAATGCTTTGGAATGTAATATACTTATCTACTATCTAGATTGGGTACACTGATGTTAAATAACTATGATAAATAACTGATGTTATTTATCATGCTAGTTTAATCTCTATCTAGGCGTTCAACAATATTAGTTTAAATTTACACGGGCAGAAAACCGTAAATTAACACCAAAGCTAAAAAAGTCTTTTTTCTTAGGGCTCCCGCGCACTGGGCAACCAATCCGCGTGGCCAGGTCACTGCGGCCAATGAGAGTGGTCGTTGCGGCGAAAAAACACGGCGACGTGCCGCGCGGCAACGTCCGTTTTTCATTGATAATTGTCGATCACCTGGTGAAAAATAAACACGGAGCAAGTATGGTCGTCCTGTGGTCGCCTGCTCGCCGCTCGGGATCCCAGTGGCCGCCGCGACTGACTGTTCATTTTTCACCACGTGCTCGACAATTATCAATGAAAAACGGACTTGGCAGCGCGGCACGTCACCGTGTTTTCTGGCCGTAATGACCAATGGCCGCTTGAACTGGCAGCCTAGTGCGCGGGGGCCCTTACTCTTTTTTTGGTTGTTACAGCCGCAAAATCTACCTTTGGTTAAGTGCTTGGTAGGAATCGTACGATTTACTTTCACAAACGCGGGCTTTGAACTCTAGTGTAAGATTATTTCGATTAAAACCGCATCTGTCGGCCATCCCATTCACTCGATGTACCTTTTCTAACTAGTTTACGAAGACGCAACTATAGTTTCGGTTTCATGTCAAGCTAGAGCACAACATAGCAACGCAGGTCAGCGCGCCACAACGAAATGGTTCAGTACCTTCGTGTTTTAAAATTATAAAAATTAAAAATTACATAAAAATCTGAGCAACAAACAGTTAACTCTAATGCTTTTTTTTGTTTTATAATCTTGTAAAAGCTGAGAAAGTCGTGGGAAGAAAGTTGATTTTAAAAATGACACAATATTTAACAGGTGGCTGGTTTGGGGACTGGGGTTGAGGCGCCCTCTCCATGGTACGCGGGGGCGTCGGACGAACGTCTAACTGGAAAAATCGTATAATGGGATAATTGTCTAAAATCTGCCTAAATAAAAAATCTGGAAAAGTATCTAAACGGAATATCGTATAATGGATAATTGTATAATGAATAAACGTCTAACTGCGGTTTCTGATGTTATACGTATAGCCGCAGCGAGCGAGGCAGGAAATTAGACGATTTTCCATTATACGAATATCCAGTTAGACGCTTTTCCATGATACGAATTTCCTGTTAGATGATATTCCGTTATACTGTTTTCCGTTATACGGTCTTCCAATTATTCGATTTTCCAGTTAGACGATTATCCCTCGCCCCGGTACACGGCCGTGTTGTTGGCGTGCAGGTAGCGCCGGTTAGGCCACTTTTCTGTGGCCCGTGACCCAGTGTTCCACTGAATATTATGACCCGTTACCCACTGACCCAATGATGCCCGATTAACCCACCGACCGAAAGAGACCCAATTTGTGCAAAACTGACCCACCGATGCTGTTCTGTCTGTAGAATCAGGAAACTGAATTAACAACGACCGGATTGACCCATTTGCCATTAAGTAGCTCAGTACAGAGCTGTATCGTGTAAACTATGCCTTCACATTCATTTCAGGACCTTTCAGAATCCATACACCAACTCAGTTGCTTACTGAGCAATTATTACGTAATATACAGGAACTTATTAAATTACGCGCGAGGTGAATGCATTTTATGTGCGAAAACTGACCAAGTTGGAGCTGTATAATCCATCGCATATAGGGTCGGATTGGGAGGGGTCTGGGCTCCCCTGCAATGTACTGCAAGGGCCTCGAGGCACCTCGGAGCACCTCTGGATGGGTAGGGGGGGATTTGTATAAGCTCCGCTCTGCAAGTACCTGCGTGAAATTTGAAACTTTTCCTACAACTAGAGATGCAACTTTCTTAAGATTTCATTTGCAATTTTCACACGATTTCATTTCAAATTTTTCGAACTTTTTTTTAACAAGGTGCTCCTATAGTGTATGTGTAGGGCGTGGAGGGGGGTTTCGGTGTGGAGCTCTGTAAGCTACCATATTCTATAGCAACCAGCGTAAATTTGAAACGTTTCCTACAACTAAGAGACGCAATTTTCATAGAAATTAAGAAATGTTTCTTTGCAACAATGGCCTCCTGTAGTTGGGAAGGGGTGGGGGGGGGGGGTCCGGGACGGAGTCCTGTATTATACAGGTAGTTTGAAACTTTTTCCTGCAAGTTAAAGATGACATTTCCATGCGAATTCATTTCAAATTGTTCAAACCTTGTGATTTATTCTTTTTCTCAGACATTTTTTTTTCTTGGAACAAGGACCTCGTGTAGTGAGGGCCTCTCCGGGGACCCCGGTTTCCTGAGGGCGGCCCAATTCGTCACTGTTTGCCCACCTGAATAATTGACGGCAGTTCTCCTTCAAACAGGAAGGGGAGACCGCACTAAGTATAAAATCAGTCTGACGATGATTGAACAATAAATTTAAGGCCCCCTATTCTCGTGACTAAATTCAGGCTTTCGCCGCAACCAACACTCTTCGGTTAAATTCCCCACCACAATTTATATCTGAAAATTAATGTCCCTTCTCTTTTCATCCAAGATTTCATCTAGCAGCACAAAAGGGCGGATCAATACAGAAAAGTACACCGGAGACCCTTCTCGGCGCAGGCAATAAACCTCTGGCTTAGAGACAGAAGGAGGGAGGGAGTGACGGTGAAAGTTAGGTGTGTGGCAGACGGAAAAAACAATAATACTGGAGTGAAAGTAAATAACAAAGGAAGAAGAAAAAGGCCCAATAATGTAGACCTAAGCAGCCGTAGAGCTTCAGATAGCATTTCTGTTTCGTCTTCTGTGGATCTAAAAAATAAGGAATAGCTCTTACAGTCCACATTAAAGATGGCACCACGAAATACAATATTAGAAAACTGAAAAGCGAAAAAAAAAGAAAAAAAGTTCTGTCTCTGCGGAAACATAAACACCAAACCTCCTGTTTAGTTATTGGAATTCGCTCGAGACGAAACGTAGCCTAACCGCATTGTCGTCTCATGTCTCGGCCATGTCTCACCGTGATTTAATCTCTCTCGTCTTGTCTCGACAAGGCTCGATAAGTCTCGTGCAGTTCTAGAATTGCTGAAGTCAGTGAAGCAAACAGTTGGCATTAAAGGCCCTAATCTGAGAACGCAAGTCATGGATAAGAGTTGACCTCTCCTCTCCTCTCAACTCGTACCTATTGCTAACCTGTTCCGCTCATGGAAGCTTAGGTTTTTAGTTTTAAACTTTAAACTTTTAAAATTTGTGTGTGTGTTGGTGTTGGGCCTTGACTAAGGCATGATAGGTCTGCTGTATTTTTAACTACTTTGCTCTTGATAACGGGGTGCAGCAGTCCCCACTTATTTATCTCATTAACCACAAATGAATTGAAGTTCTAGTAAAGTTTCGCACCGCACGAAACAAAAGGGTGCGTTTCGCTTCCGAGTTGATTTCACGTAATTTTTTTGTCCTAGAGGTGGTTTCCGGTTTCGAAAAAGAACGTGAAATTTTAACAAAAATTAACGTTGTGCTTTAGCGGGCGTAGTTGTAGGTAACCAAAAGGGTAAGCCATTCCCCCAAACTTCTCTAATACCGGTGTTTGCATTCCACGCAGGCAGCCTACAGCGACAAGAGTAGTACAATCGTGAAATTCTGAAGAAAGGGTACGGGAGCTAAACATCGTGAGTGGAATAAGAAATATAATGTCTGACTTTCAATTCGCATTTATGAATTATGCAGAATTCGCCATTCTCTGGGCGTTCGGAAGCGGCCATTGCCACAAATCAAGACCAAAGTCCACGACGATGTACATAAAAACCGTAACCAAAGGAAAAGAATTATGGACTTATCGACCAACGGTTGATCTGAATGACTTTACACGGGACTGCACCTGACTTTGGGTTTGGTTTTCCTTGCGAGAGGGAAGGCTTGAAAGCCATTTTCCCCAAAGGATATTGAATCACTATATTCAGTTAGCCCATAAGTCATCATTTCTGAGATCTGTTGGTAATAAATTACTGCGATTTGGAAGCTGCATAAACTGAAACGTCTCCATACCAAGAAAGGAAATATTGTTCCCTTCAATGGAAGATATATTTTTGAGGGATTTTTTTTTTTAGTGACGTGTGTTACGAAGGAGAGCAGTGGAGCTGCTCATCATGTCTTCGTGTCTCTGCGTCTGTCTGTTTGGTAGTTTGCCTCCGGGGGTCATAGAGTGCCCACGTTTTCCTTATTTTCTGTTTTTAGGAACGAGTCCTTATTTTCCTCTTTTTCCCAATTTTGGATGTGCGGTTACCCTACCTTCTTGTATGTGTTTCCAGGAGCGAATAAATGCCGTGTATGACCGCAGGACGTGGGAGTATTGGCAGTTATCTAGATTAGGGGCAACACGCCAAATCATTTCATTTTTGTACCAAACGACGCTACTCTTCATCCTAACATCATTCCGCATTATAAAACTCGGGGGAAAATGTGTTTAAATTTCTCAAAAAAAAAAATTATTCAAAAGACATAAAATGCTAGTCGCAGACACGCTAAAGCGGCGACGGTGGCGGCCATATTGTGAGGTTTTTCATTCGGGAACCAGGGTAGCCAGAAAATCCGATTTACACCACAACAAAAGTTTAAGTGGACACATTTTTGGTTACGGTTTCTGATATAATATGTTTAGCCGCAGGGAGCGGGTCAGCGCGAGCGAGGCACGTAATTTGGGGGACAAAATGGTGTTCGCCCTTTAGGTCTTTTTAACGTAATCTGGAACATTAATTCAGAAGAAAAGAAAAATTTCCGTAAAGGCTTTTAGTGATTTGCAAATCGGATTTTCTGACTAACCCGCTTCCCTCACAATATGGCTCTCCTCGCTGCCGCTTTACCGTGTCTGTTGCTAGCATTTACGTCTTTTGAATATTTTTTTTTTTGAGAAGTTTATATACTTTTTCCCAGGGTTTTATAATGCGTAATGGTGTTAGGATCAAGAGTAGCGTCGGTTAGTACAAAAATTAAGAGATTTGGTGAGGATAATCCGGATAATTACAGGAACATCCATGTTGTAACTCTCGCTTTGCATTCCACCGTTTGCACAAGACCGTCTGGAAGAGAAGCGGAAGCTTTCAGCTCCTGGCTCCAAGCCTGTTGAGTTAACATCGCTAAACCCAGCGCAAGAGGCTTTAATCAAGGCATGTGTAAGAACTGACGTAGAGGCAGGAGACAAGACACACAATTTCTATTCCACTGGGACTTGGCTCGAGAAACTAAATAAATTCATACCATCCTAAATCTAAACAACCATGCCTGGTTTGATTAATTTCCATCAAGCTTCTCATTAAGAGAACAGCCGTGGATTTCCCCCAGTTCCGGGCCCCCCCCTCCCCGAGTTTCCCCTTGTCTCTACCCTTCCATTATCTTTGGTGATGCCAGTTGTGGTGTATCTTGGTATCTTGTGTACGCACAACAAGTTACACCACAGTTGCCCGCGTGGGTTCGTATCCCACCCTCGTCGCCAATTGTGGTGTATCTTGTTGTGCATAAACATGGGTTCTACCTAGGCTAATGACTTAGGAGCAGACACATCGCAGCTTAGCAAATTGTGGACATTTATTTCAGTGAACAAGGCTTCTTATCACTTTTACCAAGAATTTATAGGGTTGGGGAGGAGAATTTGTAACTGAGACCCCTTCTGAAACGTCTTAGATTCATTCCTATCAGTTCCGTCTAAGTTTATAGAGGGCGCCACGAGTTTTATGCGGGAATTTCTACTTAGTTTTCAGCCTGAAATTAAACTAACCTAAACGAAACTAGCTTGTATTTAATTATTATTTAGTTTAGCTTAGTTATAGTTTAGTTTACTTTAGATTTGGGCGGAAAAATGAGCAAAAATTACCAGATGGAACAATTGTGGCGCCCTCTGAAAACTCTGATGGATCTAATTGGAATGGATCTAGGACGTTTCAGTAGTAACTTTTTAGAGTTGCAAATTCTCCTCCCCAACCCTATAATTCTTGCTTCTACAGATCACATGGCTATGGTCACATGACAATGACAGTCAAGGCAGTTAGGGCAGTCTAGTACGGTAACACACTTCTAAGGCTAGGTGAGATAGGTGAGATAGGTGAGTATCCCTAGCTGCAATGGGATGGGTTACAGCTAGGGATAATAATTCTAACTATTGACCGTGCCACAAGTAACGACACGACACCAGTAGTAGTGCTGTAGCGAATAATTACCACAAGCTCTTGGTAATATCACTACGGAGGATATACTTACGCCATCTTGTTGCTTTTATTTTAACCTTACAGCATGATTTGAAAAATCCAAACTTGTCGCAAAGTCGAAGCCACCTTCTCCAACCAGTTTAATCAACGAACCTAGAGCTCTACCAGAAGTGCATTAGTCTGCGAACGGGGAGTGAAAAGCAATATTCGGGGACTGCGTTCGGTTGTTGTGGTTTCAAAGCCACTGCAAACGATCTAAGCCAAGCGGTCAAATCCTGTAAACCCTTTTCTATTTGCGCTCGTAGCCACTGACCACGTACCCCTTTTGTGCTGATTAAATTCGTAGTGGTCGTGAATTTCTGGTGGACCTGTACCTTTTAGGGTTCGGAATGGGGCGGGGGGGGGGGACCTTTTGGTGGCCAGCGTAATGTCTTTCAAACGGAAGATCTTTCCCATCGTTGGCATCATAACGCTTGAGGCCGTTACCGTTCGTAACTGAACTATCTCTTCCCCCTAGGGATCTGCCTTTAATCCAACTGACAAATCTCTTTCGTTGCTCTATAAGGTTACTTATACTCCCCCGCTCTCCTCCGTCTTCACCCCCTCCCCCTCCTCCCCACTCCGCCCCATCATCATTCTGGCGGAAATGGCGTGATTTCACTTGACGAATGGGACCATTTCACACCTTTATTGGTATGTGAACGTCTCATTTTCTGAACGATGCAAGACCGTTTTCGCTCTCATTCAATTGATTGGGACTGTCGTGCCAAGCGAAACTCGTCTCTCCCTCTCCGTTGATTCCCCCTGCTGACCTGTGGGAACGGTGAAAGTGAATGTTGCTTCAGATGCCATGTCTTGTGAGATTATATTAAAACAACCAAAAGCGGTGATATCATACAAAAACCCCATTAGGTTAAAGACACCCATCAAGTTTTCGCCGTAGAAAGAGTGATATCAGAGCCAAAATGGCTGCCACCAAGTTTGTGTTGCGAACCATGCTCCCTCAAGCTTAAATGAGAAAGAGAATAATTAGTCATCCCTGCGTCGTAATAGAAGGTATTAACGCGCGGTGTGAAGTGAAGTAAAGAAGCTTCTTATCCTGTGCTGCCTGCATCCTCTGTAACTTTTGAATCCTCTGTCTGACCCATCGCATAGGCCACTTTCCATATCAAAGTCACTGCTTTCACCGGAGTCACTGCTTCTTACTCTCTGGCTCTGACAAGTCCTATAGGAAAGTCGATAACAAATATGAAAGAAAATTGTATTGTCCAGGGTGGCCCATAAAAAGGAACACTGCAAATATTTTCTAAGCCCTATTCGGCAAAAAAAAAATGGTTAAATAGGACCCATATAGTATATGGATAGAACGTGCGATTCTGAGTCGAATAAAGCTGTCCCTATTTTCACTTTTTCTCAGCCCTATGTAAAATGTAGGCCCTAGGTAGCATCTCCCAGAACCGGCTAGTGACAAAGACGATGTTGAATGAAACGGTAAGAGCTGGTAAAGTCCAAAATGACGTCCAATTTACATATGGTTAGGTAAAACAATAACGCGGTGGAATGACAAGAAGCCAGTGTGCACGAGAAGCCTCATCCCCTCTCCTTCCCCCGGGGCCACATTCCAACACCATGCCTGCAAACGTCTGTTTTAAGCTTGTGTCCTACCCATAACACCACTTGAACGTGTTTGACTTTCAGATATCACTGTGGTGTATGAGCACTGGGTACATTGGACGTCATTTTGGACTTGAACAGCTCTAACCGTTTCATTCGACATCGTGTTTGTCACTTGCCGGTTCTGGGAGGTGCTACCTAGAGTCTAATTTTTACATAGGGTATAAAAAAAGTGAAAATAGGGACCATTTTATTCGACTCAGATATCTGGGTTCTAACCTTTTTGGACTTACCGAATTGGACTTGGAAAATATTTACGGTGTTCCTTTTTTAAGGGCCACCGTGTACTTGTATTTTGACAATGTTGCCCAAATAAAAACAATTCCGTCAAGAAAAATTTTCATAAACATTAGAATCATTAGAACCATTAGCATCACGTGACCATCAACACACCATCAACACACCAAAACATTCGCCAACTTAATCGCACCGAATAATACTTCGGACGTTAAATGAAAACTTGAAAATTGCTACCGAAAGTAGCAGTGTTCTCGTTTTCATTTAACCTTCGAACTATTAAGCGGTGCGATTAAGTTGGTGAATGTTTTGGTGTGTTGATATCACTCCTTTGAAGGGCCGAACCATTTGGAACTTGGCGGCCCCTTTTACCAGTTTTGGTTTTTGATATGATATCACTCCTTTTTTTAAATTGTGTATCGGCTCAACTCCACTACTGTGCAGATGTGTACTATAAAGTGCCTCGTCAACAAGAAATTGGTTTTCAACAATTTGCTACTACCTTTTGCCTATAGGCCGAACCATTCTCAACTTAGTCACCTCTTTATGGGTTTTTGGTTTAGTTTTAATTTTGTTGTAATTTGTATTACAATATTTAGTTAGTTTTGGTGTGTGGATATCACTCCTTTGAAGGGCCGAACCACTCTCAACTTTGTGGCCTCTTTACCAGTTTTTGGCTTTTACCACTTTTCGTGAATTGGACGTGAATACAATTTCTTTGCAACGTTGTTTAAATTTATCGTGATGCACTAGTGTGTGTCAAGGCACGTACGTCAGTATCCACGTTCTCATTGTCCGAACTTTGGCCGTCCAATGAGAGACGATGCCGACAATACTAACAATGGTTATAACAATATTTTCGTACTTAGGCGCCCTCCCATGCCATCCCTGTTACGCTCCCAGGTTCCAAACCGTAAAAGGTATACAGTTCGTATTGTACTGCACCTATTCGTCCAATTTCATAGCTGGAAGCCTCCCCGTTATCTCGGTATTGATGAATAATCACCCTAGGGGATTTAACATGGGGATGAGCGAATTAGCTAGCTAGCTAGCTAACACGTTTACAACGTCATTGAGGGTCAGATTTTTCATTGAAAGCAGCTTAGCTGGCATTCCTACACGAGTTAATTTTTGTCAGGTGGGGTCATTGCTCTCGATTTAAGCTTTTGTACCGCATTAATATTTTTCCCCAAGTACCTGAAATATGCCCAACTATACTTCAAGATATAAGACACTGACGCTATGGCGCCGCGCTACAATGGTTTACAACCGCGACAATTGAACTGATGAGATGTTTGTTGTGATGATTGCTGCCTAACTTGGCGCGACACACTAGCGTGTGTATAGATTTTTTTCTGGGGTGCCCCAAAAATATCTTAAAAGTATATCAAATTTTACCCCCCCAAAAAGTGGAAATATTTGCTTTTTTTTTATGACCTGTGCGGGTTAATTGCAGTCGTCGGTGCGTTAAGCCTAATCTCACCGCCCGTACGTCGTAGGGATTAGGCCATCTTTTAAAGTAATAAAAGGGGTCATGCTTTTCAAGCGAACGATACACACAAAAAATAATCTTGCTGGAAACACAGCGCCGAACCAGCAAAACCCGGCACCCTAACTCTCCTCCTTACAAATCAATGTTGGCCTTACAGGCACCTGTCTTAAGTACATTCTATTCCAAATCTTAACAAGCACCCTCTTTAACTGCCAAGTTGGAAATAAATGTAGAAATGAGGTCGGAACGTTAATTACCAACAAATGCTGCTCTGCCTTCCGGAAGGCCAAGCCGCAGTCCCGAGCGC
>JAHWFP010221030.1:3282-15258 GCA_023313725.1 Lithobius niger
TCACTGTTTCCTTTTGCGGGGGGTTGACCCTCCTGAATGTTATTGGTGTCGGCGGCCACTTACGGTCCGGCACTTCCTTGTTGATTGTTGCCATCTTGATGGTTTTCGTCGTCGTTTCCATCTTCCGCATGACATTGTGCGTCAATTGGGCGATAAGTCTGTCCTCCTGTCCGGTGTTTTTCAATTTTTGCAGGAGGTACAGATGTATGACAAGATTTAGGTTAGGGGTTTGCATAATATCTCTGTAATGTGTGGTGCAGTGGCAACCCGGACCACTGCACTGTGACTGAGGTTGGCGCTAATGACCAAGCTGTCGACGCGCCATTAAGCCTCATTCCCCCCCCCCCCATTCAGTATGCTGTGCGTTTGCGTGCTGTGCAATCCAGTCCTGCTTGGTCCATGGTTTTTGGGCCAGACTTGCGAGTCGGTAGACGCAGGGTGGGTAAGGGTGATTTCCGCGATAGGCTCCAGCAGTCCTGTCAGGAGATAGCCTTTGAAATGCGCTGCGTTTTGAGGCTTGGGAGGATGCCAGTTGCCCCTTGGCTTGTCCCAAGTGGCAGTTTCATTTTCGCTCTGGCGTCCCTCCCGAAGGGTTCCAATCTACAAGCAAGGTACTTACAGGAGTTCCGGCGGCTGAGTTCTCAGTACGCCGGTTATCAGCGCCTGTTTACTGATGGGTCGAAGTCAGACGTTGGCCGATCTCTGTAATGTGTGGTGCAGTAGCAACCCGACCACTGCACTGTGACTGAGGTTGGCGCTAATGACCAAGTTGTCGACTCGCCATTAAGCCTCAATCCCCTCCCCCCTAATTGTGGTAAACACGAATAGTTTCTAGGTACGATTTCGCCTTGCACGAAATCTTTTATATTAGTCAGAAATTATGGGCGACATGTGGTTGCTGTTTCAAAGCATCACACGTAGCGGGGTAGGATATGGCTTTTAAGTAAAAATTCTTAAAATTTGTAAAACAAGGAAACCCATGTAAAGACTGCAAAATTTATTGGAATAAAAAAACCAAGCATGTTTAGTTCAAGCATGCAGCAACTCGCGTGCTACAGCATTGAAACGGCCTTGCAGCACCGATGGATAAAGCTTCTTCAAGCCAAGGCCGACTGGGAAGAAATCAAGTGTCTAGCCTCCTGGCTCATTGTCAGTTTAGGTACATGCCAAAAAGGGGATGGGTTTTTCAAGACAAGGCCGACTGGGTCCAAATCGCATGCCTCGCCTCCTGGCTCAGTGATAGCTCAATCGCATGCCAGAAAAAGAATGGTTTCTTCAATCCAAGGCCGACTAGGCTACAAATCGCGTGTCTCGTCTCCTGGTTCAAGGTTAGTTCATGCATGTGCCAGAAAGACAATGTTTTTATCGGTGCTTTTGATGTCGGTGGTATTATGGCTAACAATCTGAACAAGAGGCGCACGTAGCTATTGGGTGGTCAGACCGTTGGAGTGATGTATGGTTACCATATGGTTTGTTTATGAACAGAAGAGTTAAGAAAAATGCGTCCTACATTCTGATCATTGTCTTGATTGTTTTAGATGTGGAATGTCTGTCAGCAGCTTAAGAGCTGGAGCATGGCAGTTCCTCGAGCATATTTTTTAAGCTAAGGCCGACTAGGGTATTGAAATCGCGTGTCTCGCCTCCTGGCTCCTTAGCAGTTTAGGCGCATGGCAGAAGGGGGATGGTTTTCTAACGGCAAAGCCGTTTTTTGTTTATGAACTGAAGCCTTACGAAAAACGTGCGCTGCACTCATTTGCTTGATCTTTTTAGATGTGGAATGTCTGTCAGCAGCATAAGAGTGGAAGAAAAAATAATCCTAGTAGAATTGCCAGCACATACTTCCCATTGGCTGCAGCCATTAGACAAATCCGTGTTCAAGTCCCTCAAAGATGAATTTTTTAAGTCTGTCAAGAACTTATGAACAACTATTTAGGCATTGTTGTGCGACACAGTAACTTTTGTATGCTGCTTTCAAAAGCATGGACAAAAGCGTTCACAAAAAACAACATCACTGCTGGATTTCGGTCTTGTGGGATTTATCCCATCAACGAAAATGCTATCCCAAATGAGGCGTACTTGTTAAACTCGTTGTATGTCAAAGAAAGCACAAATGAGAGGTTGACTGACAACCAACTTCCTGGAGTAACTGTAAACGTGCCTCCTCAAGAATCACAGCCTACCCCAAATGTAATTGCAACTGGGTTAGATTTTTTTGAAACAACAAATGAGAAGGTACAGTATTGGACAATGAAATTTAGACAGTTTGGAAGGGGCAACTAGAAGTCTACATCTATTAATCATGCCTGGTTATGGGAAATCCTTGAATATTACGA
This sequence comes from Lithobius niger, assembly GCA_023313725.1. NCBI lineage: Eukaryota > Metazoa > Arthropoda > Chilopoda > Lithobiomorpha > Lithobiidae > Lithobius > Lithobius niger. Next base: position 5,616 of record JAHWFP010221030.1, read on the forward strand.
AGTTGTTAAATTCAATAAACCAATAATAATACCCGTAAAATAAATACAATACTATATCTGCGATGCAACTGAAAAAATAAAATTTGTTGAACACAGAATAAAGTCAGTCAAACACATAATACTGCAAATCTCTATTTATTGAATCAGAATAGGCCAAGAAATTGTGGTGGCTTTTTCAGTCCCAATACAGGACAGGAAAAGTATTATTATACATGACAAAACCTATCAACTGACTTTAAAAGTATTATGCCATTTAGTTATAAATATAAATAGAGCAACAGTTTTAAAATTGATTTTGTTTTAAAATCGATACGAAAGTCAATTTTGCGGTTTTGTTTTAAAGATATGCATTCAGAAACTTTGAATTTAGGAATAAAAAGCTGTGGTAAGACAATCCTATGGGGAAAATAACTGGAAAAAAACAGCCAACAGAAAAAAAAAACAAAGAAAAAGATTTCCGCAAAACGAAAGCCCAGGAAAAAAGGAATTGACAGTAAACAGTCAATGGAAAAAATATGTGGTGAAAAAAAAAAAACCTCGAAGATCACCGTAGGAAAATAACAGAAGGAAAACAATACGAGGAAAAAACTGAGGAAAGAACCGTTTCCTAGTGAAATTTCTTACTTAACCTAGCTTGTTTAATATTTCCAATGCGTGGTCCATTGACAACCCGAACCACTGCACTGTGACGGAGATTGGCACTAATGACCCAGTTCCTAGTTGTCGACGCACCATTAAGCCTCAAACCCCCCCAACCCAGCCTATAAAAACAAAACAAAAAAAAAACACTGAAGAAAAAAGTAAACAGTTTCTTTCGAGTATTTCCGTGTCCTTTTTTTTTCGTGGCTTCTTTTTTCCTTTGACTTTTTTTCAGTCTTTACTTTAGTCTTAATCCACATTCGGAGTTTCATTTTCTGGCAGTGTGTTGCCAGCAGTTGTAATTTGTAGAGGTTTTACAATGTTTACTCTTCCCGCGCGAACCCCACCCCCACCCTACTCCCCCTTCCTAACGCGAAGTGCGGTCTGACTGAGTATTGTCCGAGGGACCATGCCGAGAAAAGAAGCTCCTGAGTTGAATACTTTCGTCAATCAAAAAAGAAAGTTAGAGGTTAGAAGTAATCAGATACCGCGCTAGTTCTGACTATAAGTTGAATGAAGTTGAATGGAAGATTTATAAGCTGATCTGGTCGAACGAATAGCGATGTTGATGTTTTTGCAACCTTCTATTCCGTGCCTCCTCTCCATTAAGAGGTGGCCTCAGTCGTCGACTAGGGATTAACGTTAAAGTTTGGAAATGAACGTTTCACACAATCAGGTAACAAAACATGGGGCAATTTCGTGGAAAATGTTTCCAATATCAACTTACGTGTGGCGAATTTGACTTCAAACAAATGCAAGTTCTTCTTTTTTGTTGGTTTGGGGCGGGGATTGCCCACAGCCTCCCCCCCCCCCCACCTCCCTTCCCCTAGTGATTCCGCCGCTGGTTCAGCCAATAATTAAAGGATAAAGGAAAACTAAGCCCAATGTTTCCGGAATTTTTATTTGCAGCATTTTGTCGGTGAATATTAGTCCCCAAACTAAAGTCATTAACACTATTTTTTTACACCAGGTCATAAGTGAATTACGCCAATGTTTAACTTGCAACAAGTCTTGTCCTATCCAGACTAAATTACTAAAGTTCAGTCTGCAAGTCATTGGGTACTTCGATGATCTCTACCCGCACGTGAGAAGTGGACTCGTCGTCCAATAGTGTCTAACAGCTAAAACGGACTTAAATGTCGTAATTATTGGTCGTAACAGTTTATAATATCCAACCTGCGACATGAAATACGCATATTGGTCATTTCTGAAACCAATACCTTAAAACAATCGCACTTCCACAGCCATTCACGCCCTCGTGGAAGTAATCTATAAAGGAGAGTTGCAGAGAAGCCAATATTTTTCTGTCTAAATTTCATTGTCCAATACATACTGTACCTACACCTACACCTACACGAAAACAAACACCACCAATGGAACATCGGGAACGTTCAGAATTACTCAGAAACATCAAACAGGAGACACTAGAATCTGACGAAGCAGAAGTAGCTGTACTTGAATATGAAAAAAATCAGCACACTCCAGATCAGCAAATTCGTGATGAGGAGATGGAAGACCCAAACTTTACGGACAACATGCTTGATGGTGGACCATTTCACTTGCAAAGTCCCATACAACATGACAAAAAATTGGAGTTACATCCAAAGGAAAACTTGTCATCTGAAACAGTACTAAAAGAGATAACATTCAACTGTGCCCCTAAATTAGCACTATCTGCACTAGAGAAGAGCTTTACAAAAGAGAAAGTGCAGCGATACGAAGACCATTACAGAAATTCTAAACCCATTCTAAACGATGCACTTTTCAACACATGGCGACGTTATAAACAGTTAGTTTTTCGAAGACCATCTACATCTAAGGCCCCAGACTATTCCCCACCAAGAGCAAGTCATGAAATTGAAATTCCGGTTTCAAACTTTTACAGGGCAAATGCAAGAAAGAAACTTTTTGAACAAGGTGAAACTTCTAATATTGCTGCCACCCAAGCACTTGATGATGACAGTGACATTCTCCCCTACTCGCAAGCAACAATTCCAAAGAAAACTAGAAAATCAAAAGGTGAAAGTTATTTTGTTTTATCCACCCAAGAAGTTTTAGCTGAAAAAAGCTCTTGCACAGCGGAAACAAGAAATGGCTGAAAAGAAAGAACAACGTGCAGAAGCAAAGTTAAAAAAGCAGAAGGAGAAAGAAAACAGCAAAAAATCAAAACCAGCTCGTAAAAAGAAATGAACTGTTCCCTATCAACAGAACAATAAAGGCATTTTAAATACACTGATTGTAGGACTTAGACTTAATAACTGATTGCCTGTTGTGAGTTAAATAAAAAGTATAAACTACATTGGCTAGGTTGTTTTTTTGTGTTAATCTCTACTGGCCCAGATTAGTTTAACTCTGGCCCACATTAGGACCAAGTGGCCCAGAAATGGTTAAGAGTGGCCCAGATTAGGTACACATAATAATACACAAAATTTACATATACAATAGAGGTTTAAACAAAAAGAAAAACCTTATACGGATAGAAAGAACAACAGTTGTTACAGTTCACGTGTTTGCTATGGCTAACTCGAGTGTTTAGAACTGAAAAAGACGTGTAAAAAAGTGTTCAGTTAAAAGTGGCCCACATTTGGTCGAGTTACCATATAACAACAATGTTATTTGGAATTAATGGCCTTATACAGTAAGTGCTTCATTACCAGTAATATGAGGGTCAAGCAGTCTTTTACGATAAAGACTACGCTACCCATTAACATGTGAATCAAGCGGCCTTATGCAGTAAGGTCTATGTTACTCACTATAGATTGAGAATAATGCGGCTTTACCTAAGGTCTGTGCTATGCATATGTTAGGGAACTAAGAAAAGTTGTTGAGACCAGTGTTCTTTCACAATTATGTATATACAATGTTTGTACACGAAAGAATAATATAAAAGAAATGAAATCATTCTTGACATGGTAAAGGCAGAGGAGAAAAATAAAAGTCTTGTAGAACACTTATCAACTAAGATCCAATTAGTCACCTACTACAATAGTAATGCTATGGATACCAATGAAAAGAATAAACATTTTAGGAATATTATAGGCTTTACACACTAAGTTCCCACGTAGCCTATTCTGAAAAATCTTCAAGGTGTAAAAAAGGGAACCTGGGACCTTAAACTGCTAGTACGACGGTTCCATAGAAAAACCTTTAGAGGTTTAATAAAAAGGGTTACGAGTTCTGCCGAGTTCATCTACTAGAGAAGAATCGCTTTCTTCTCTAGTAGAACATGATTGAATGCTTAGTAAATACAAAAACGTTGTACAGTACTTACACAGACAAGAAGAACTTACTCCTATTGAACTTGCTTGTACTTAGGGGCACAACACACACACACATCCTCTAATTTATCAGAGATGCACCTAGACAGAACATAGCCTTTGTGCATAAGCCAAAAATGAAGCAGTTTATAATGCTAGGCACAATATTGCTTGGCGATATCAACATGTGGCTCTGAAGGGCTTTAAGGTTGATTCTAAGCTGGTTGGTCATCTGGATCTCTATGTTGGCTTTAAATGCTTTGGCTCTGGTGTCTTCGCTTACAATGTTTACTTTCTGTAATAGTTGGGTAACTTCTGAATTCCGATGTGCGTTTTTATAGACTAAATATCACGAGACGCCTCCATGCGAGCAGGGGGGGGGATTGAGGCTTAATGGCGCGTCGACAACTTGGTCCATGTGAGCAGGACAAAAATGTGGTTGGCAGAATCAATGTAGCTAACTTCAAGGAAGATTTTACCGTGGAGGAAAGATCAACCTGGTTCCCTGTGGCTTAAACAAAAAAAACTGTTAGCTGGATGTTTATAAGCTAAACTGGCTAAATACTTTCCTTCTTCCTCTCAAATTTTTACTAATTTACTCTTGGGCCTACTCTCTTTGTTTTATCCCGCGTTATTTAGTTTTGATGACATTGTAGATCGTCATATTTTAAATTTTAAGGTTGGGCAGTAACACTGTCTCCATCTACCTTTGGCATAATAATCCGCACTTTCCTTACTATATTTCTGGCAAGCCTATCACATCTGTTGCTTATCTTCCCGACCTTCGTTTCCTTGTTGATAATGCTCTAAATTTCAATCTTCAGACTGAAAATATCATATCCAAAGTCTTTCGTAAAGTCCGTTTTGTATTGAAGGGTTTGTCCAACCTTACACTTTCCCTGTTTGCTATTTTATATAAAACCTTTCTCCTCCCAGTCTTTGGTTACTGCCACCAAATTTGTCGTCCCTACAATCCTTACTCACTTAAATGTCTTGAAAACTGCCAACGTCGCCTTACTAAATGGTGTCACACTATTCGTTCCTACCTTATTCCGATTGCCTACATAAACTTGGGCTTACCTCCATTCATGATCATTTTCATCGTAGCGATATGGTACTTACCTACCAACTTATTTACAATCTCTTTGATGTGGACCCTGTTCTTTCCCTCATTCCAAATTTCAACTTCACTCCTGGCCACCCTCTCCTTATTTCTGGCCCTGTCTCTCAGACTAAACTACGCTTTTACTTTTTCACGGAAAGGGTTGTTCAACACTGGAACTTCATCCCTCAATATGTTGTTTGCGCTCCTTCACTCAACGCTTTCAAATCACACTATGACGCTCTAGTTGTTTAACTTCTTTGCTTTTTTTTGGGGGGAGGGGGTGCTTCGTGCACCATCAATCTCTATTTCTATTTGTATTTCTCTTTGGTGGCGCATGAGGCTTTAAAAGTTTCTACCGAACGGTGGTAATCCATTGAAGGGTACAATACTTCTACTTACCGAATTACACGAACTTGTAAATAAAAATGTTAGGTTATAATTTTAGGAAGGCTACTAGCATGTAGCACATACAATTACGGTGACAAACTACAAAACTGACGAATTATTTTGAACTTCCACATAATGTCTTTCCTAAATGTTTCAAATTACCATTGATTTCCAGAGATGCTGTGTTTTATTTCAAAATAGGGTCATTGACTGGCATTCACCCCCGATTCGTCCATGCACAAAGAAGATTACTTCTTGGCGATCACAATGGTTATCTTATTGGACGGATTCACACGACATCATAAATTTACAACAAGAAAAAAGTCACCCAAGTTACATAAAAGTTTTAAAGAGCTTGCATTAAGTCCGGTCATGGTTTCTTAAATTAAATAAGTAAATTACACCGCCATGAGCATACAGGAGAAAAAATACTCCTCATACACACATATTAACCAACACTTGATACTAAACTAGTGCTACATTCTTGTAGGAATACAGCCATTTTAACAGAGGATAAATGTGAGATCCCCAAATCAGGTACTTCCACCTTTCTTATATTCGGCTAACCAACAACCAAACAATAACAACAAGCATAGAGTCGACTCAGTCGGCAGTCAAGGACTTTGACTAAAACAGATGGATAACAGCACTCAACTGTTGCAATAACACATGTGTGTCTCTATTAGGCATAACTATGCAGAAAAAAGTACCAGAGAAATGATCAGAACAAGCTGAGAGATAGACGGGATGCACAAATAATTAATTTATTATTACGGGGAACAAATTCCCCCTCATAAGTATGTTCGGTCTAATACCTGTACATACGAAATAAGAAACTATAGTCACCGATTACAAAAAGAGAAATGCTAAGTAATAACAAGCAATTTAAGGGAGGAGTATACTACTGATTTCATTGCCTCACATGTCTTATACCAGCAATCCAGTATAGGGGGGGGGATTGAGGCTTAATGGCGCGTCGACAGCTTGGTCATTAGCGCCAACCAGTATAGGTACCATGCAGTGGGGTAGATATATAAATAAACACAAATATTTCACAAACTTGTGTCGCCATTTAGTTAGTGAACTGAAACGTGGCTAGATATAAGCACAGCAACAAATGAAAGTTTAAACAGTGATTAAACTAGTCTTTTTGTGTGGATTTATTCACATTATTAATACATAATTACACAAATTAGTGAATAATCACTGATCTTCGCTGGCCGTTTCTTCAGCAGCCGAATATATCGTGATAGGTCCCCTAATGAATGTTAACGTCAGGCGACATGCCTTCTAGACAAAACCGTAGTCATCGCTCACATATTCCTCCCACAACATTAGGTACATAATGTTTTATTCTTATTCTACAATTCAGTGAAGTCCTCATCCATTGAGGGACTAATGATTTTACACAGTAAGATACTGACTGGTATGGGAACAATGATCTTACACAATTTTGTACCAACTTGGCGAGTACAACAACAACGTAGTTAGAGACTAATGGCCTTACACAGAAAGTGCTTCATTACCTGTAATATGAGGGTCAAGCAGTCTGTTACGATAAGGACTATGCTACCCATCAACATGTAAGTCAAGCGGCCTTACACAGTAAGATCTATGCTACTCACTATAGATTGAGAGAGGGGAATTGAGGCCTAATAGCGCGTAGATAGATTGAGAATCATACGGCCTTACACAATAAGGTCTATACTACCCATGTCTTAAGGAACTACGAAAAATTGTTGAGACCAATATTCATACACAATTACGTATGTACAATGTTCATACACGAAAGAATAAATATTAAAAAAAAAAAATTTTCTTCACTCTTGACATTGTAAAGGCAAAGGAAAAAAATAAAAGTTTTGTGGAACACATATCAATGACTTCATTGAGTAATGATATCATTGACTCCAATGACTTCAATAACTTATGGCTCTGTGGGATTAAATTAGTGACCTACTACACCAGTAACACTATGGATATCAATGAAACGAACAAACATTTTAGGATTTAAAGGCTTTACACACTAAGTAACCACATAGGCCTATTCTGAAAAAATCGTCAAGGTGTAGAAAGGGAGACCTGGGACCTTAATCAGTAGGCTAGTACAATGGTTCCATAGAAAAAAAACCCTTTGAGGTTTAATAAAAAAAAGGCTTCGAGTTTCACTATGTAAAAAATCGCTTTCTTCCCTAGCAGAACATGGAGGAACACTTACGGCAGTGATTTCCAGTTGAGATCGACCGTTAATCTTGTGCGTAAGTTCGGCAACACGAATATCTGGCAATTTCCATTGGAAAGTGAATTGAGGGCAAGGAATGTATATCCCCTAAGCCGAAGCCTAACTTAATATGGAGCAGTTGGTTCCAAGCTGGAGAAACCGGTGATTTCATATCAGGTTTAGTGATAATCCTCGGGTTAATGAGCATGTTAGGCCTGGGAATAAGGATAAAATGTAGATCCAGACATACCATGGTTTAAGTTGAGGTTTAAGCACGTATCTGAAAGTGATTCTTCTCTCCATGATGTGAGTATTGGAATCAAGTGTAATTTCAGGGGTACATTTCCCTAACAGATCACCTTAAGCGTCACTCTGGTGAAAGGAAACTGTTGTTGTCAATGTAGGAAGTGATATCGTTTGAATTGCTTGGTAGGAGAGGATTATTTTCCCTTTATCCAATAGGGACACATAATTTTCAGTTTGTAAATGGGAATTGGTTTAGGTTTTCGAAGTGACCATGTACAGTTCCGGTAAAAAAAAAACGCTCTTTTTCGTTATATCGAGGGTCGTAATGACGACCATGAAGAATTTCAAGTATCTCAAAAACTCCTGGACAGATTTTCATGAAACAAAGAATGAACTGCTTATTAGATTTTCTACTACATTTCTACCCTTATTAAATACTACGTTAACTGGGTAAAAATAATTGGCCGAGTGAGAAAAACTACTGGACGGATTTTCATGAAACAAAGACTTACCTGCTTGTTAAATTGTCTACTATATTTCTACCCTTATTAAATACTACGTTAACTGGGTGAAAATAATTGGCTGAGCGAGAGAAACATAAAGATATGTAATGAAATCTCAAAAACTACTAGACGGATTTTCATGAAACAAAGACTGGACTGCTTATTAGATTGTCTACTATATTTCTACCCTTATTAAATTCTACGTTAACTGTGTGAAAATAATTGGCCGAGCGAGAAAAACAAAGATATCTGAGGATATCTCGAAAACTTGTTGATGGATTTTCATGAAACAAAGGCTGAAATGAGTATTAGATTGTCTAATATATTTCTACCTGTGTTACTTTTTCCGTTAACTGACCGAAGATAATTGACTGAGCGAGAAAAACGTAATGATATATGATGATATATCGAAAACTAGTGGGAGGATTTTCATGAAACAAATACTGATTTGCATATTAGATTGTCTACTATATTTATTTCTACCTGTATTACCTCTTAGTTTAACTGACTGAAAATAATTGGCTGAGAGAGAAATTTCGCTGATCAGTTGTCAGGTGATATCTCGAAAATTACCAGACGAATTTGCAAGTAACAAAGACTGAATTGCATATTAGATTGTCTACTATTTTTGTCCTACGTTAACTGACTGAAAATAGTTGGCCGAGCGAGAAAAACATAATCATATCTCGAAATCCAGTAGACGGATTTTCATGAAACTAAGACTGAATTGCTTAGTAAATATTGCCACTATATTTCTACCATTATTACAAACTACGTAATCTGAAAGAAAATAGTTGACTGAGCGAGAAAAATGTAGAGATATCTAGAGAGCTAGTGGACAGATTTTCAGGAAATAAAGACTGAATTGCTTGCAGATTGTCTATTATATTTCTACCATTACTACATACTATGTTAACTGGCTGAAAATAGTTGGCCGAGCGAGAAAACCGTAATGATACCTGATGACATTTATAAAACTAATGGATGAATTTTCATGAAACAGCAACAGAGAGCCATCCAATCATGTCTAGTATATGTTTACCTTTATTACATACTATATTACCTGTCTGAAAATAGTTGGCTGAGCGAGGAAAACATCGAATATCTGATAATCTCTAGAAAACTACTGGACGGATTTTCACGAGACAAAAGATTACAGTTGCTTATTACGGCATCTAGTATACCTCTATTATAATTGCAAATTACTTTAAATGGTAGAAGATAGTTGGCCAAGTGGGTAAAATGTTACCATGATATCTGATGATACTTTGAGAAATCGTTTTTT
>JAHWFP010221030.1:17897-35325 GCA_023313725.1 Lithobius niger
GCCAAGGACTCCAGGGCACTCATGGAATCACTAAAGACAATGAAATGAAGGAAGAAGGGCTTAGCTGCAAAGTTGCTACATTACTATAAGGGTCCATATGAAGTCGTCAAAGTTTTGGGTCCAGTTGACTGTGAAATTCGACACACCGTTACTGGTAAAGTGGTGTCAGCCCAAGTAATAAACTTGAAGTCTTATTATAGTCCCGACTCCGACAGGTCTGGAAGTGAGAGTGAACCAGATGAAATCAGGTCTTCCGATGATGAATCCTTACCTTATTGTTCACAAACTGTCACCATTAGAATTCCTCAACAGCCCCTATAGCTACATCAACGGGTTGATGCCGATCCACAACGAGCTGCTGCTATTCCAGAGCCAAATCGTGTTCCCGAGGGTAGAGGAACACTGGGATCACCGTTACGTCTACAACCAAACATTCCAAGGGTGCAGACTTTGCTGTTTTGACGCCTCCCATGGTGTTGCGTAGACCAGCACGCAATCGTATTCCATCGACTACCTATCCACCTGACCAGTGGGTAACTAGAGATGAAGAAATTGATTGTGTTCTGTGTTGGCCTTAAGAGCTAACGAGGGCGTTAGCTTCTTCAAAGAAGGGAAGTATGTGCTGAGGTCGATTGTGCGGTGGTAAGGTCGGCTGGGATACAATCCGGAAGTATGTCAGTTGACAGTTCCTTCTAGCAATTTTCTTCACACTTAATATTCCTTTTGCTGTGTTTTATTTGTGCTTCTAAGTCCTTGGAGGGACATGTGGCCACAAACCTTTAAAACCCTGGTTCCAGGGATCCAATAAAACTTAGTTTCTATGCATTAAATCCAGAGTATTGCTAACAAGTCAATTCGGTTACGACGACGTGAAGATTTTCCGCTCGTGCAGTGCTGCCATCTAGTGGCGAATTACATAACTAAAGCTCCAATCATGCAAGAAGATGACGTATTGTTTTTGTTGCGTTGCATTTTGGGTGGGGAGTAGGCTGAAGGCTTAAAAGGGTGTTTTGAAGCAAGCGTTGGTCTCTTTCGGCTATGAACCTTGAGCTGGGTATCATTGCGAATGGCTGGCTAGGAAGGCATTGACCAACGGCAGTTTGGAGACTTGGATTCTTGAGTTTCTGGTAACGTACGCTACTTTTAAGTTTACTAGTGTGGTAAGAATTACTTTAATCTGGAAATGTTAGTAGTGTGTTGCCAGATTACTTGCAAGGGTCTAGCTGCAAAATGGCCTGGTGTTGTGCTCTAGCCACCATTCGGTTTGAAGCCCATTAGTTCGTCGTTGCTGGCCGATGACGCACACGCTATTATTAATTTTTGGTTTATGATTTCATTTTATTTAGTTAATGCTTGTCATGTTTATTTATGGTCAAATATTTATAGTGTTTAATTTGGCTTTATAGCACCATTTGGCTGTTGTAGTTGTGGAAAATTGTTAATTAATGTTTGTTGATTGTTTAAAACCTTTAGGTAACTTTCACCCCCAATTTTGAAAACTCATGGGAACTACAACTTAAAACTACAATTTAGGTCTCAAAACAAATCTAGGAGTCTCACTTCATAACACAGGGAAACAAGATAATTATTGACAGAATTGGGCAAAAGTCGATAGCTCGCATCCGCAGAACTTTGCCAGGATCTCCTTTCTAGTCAATTCCTTCAGGCAAATAGCAAGTTTCGTTGCTTTTTGTATAATATGACAGCAACCAGCGAAAATATGTATTCAGCAGAAGAACACGTTGCGATGTCTGAATAACACTAAACAGTGCCCTCCTATATTAACATAAGTACTGAGATTTAAAAAATGTTCTGTTAAAAAAAACTAAATATTGCGTAGGCCTTGGCTTAATAGCTTGTTAGTCTAAATATTTATTAATGTATTTAGTAAACTATTCGACAATTTCCAAACTCCATTAGTGTAGCTTAATAATTAAAAAAGAAATGCTGAATGGAACTTCTCATACTCGATTATTGACTGTATGTGCATTAGTACGTATCCATGATAACTTTCCGAACAATTATCCGATTCAGTTAAAATTTCCTACATGAATTTTATGCCCAAATTGTGTACGAAAATTCGTAAATTAAAAAATATGTTTTTTTTTCCTATATTAGAAATATTTAACATCAAATATGCAGGAAAATTAACCAGTAATTAACGTGCAATAATTAGTACTATAATTAGTGTGACACCCTAATATCATGAGCATCATTACTTTCAATCAACGGGTGAATACCATAACAAATTTACTTATTAAGCCAACTTCACGGAGGTTTTATTTGGAGTAATTAAATTGATATTCTACCTTTTGTGACGCCTCCCAGCCGACGCAATGGCACCAGAAGGAGAGAGGGACAATTTTGCTATTTAAATTCCATCGGAAATTCCTTTTGTCTTTTACATGCTACAATCGACTTGAGCATGAGATATCACAGGGCCCTTCTCTTCCCGAATACGGCAGGGTTGGCCGAGGTGGAACTTTAATCCGGGACCTCTGGTACATGACATGGTCATACTAATCATCAGGCCACCTTATCCCACTTCTTATTCTACGTATTGGACACAAAATTTACATTTTTTGGTTTCATAGCATTATTTAAAATCTTTTTCTTCTTAACCTATTCGAAGTTTTCTTTGCATTCCATATTAAAAAGTTGCCATTTAAATAGACTTTACTTAAATGAATATTTTTAAATGTTGCAAACCAAGAGATAATATGGCAAACCCGTTCCCCTTTTTATTAAAATAAAGTCTGAAGTGTTCGATGAGCTTGTTATTCGGCAATGTTCAGCGATCAGGAAGCAAACGTTTTCTTAATATTTCATTAAATTCTATGAAATAAGTTTGCTTTGAGTTGGTGGATAAGTGCAGAATACTTTTTTTTATTTTTCTTCATTAAAGTTAATACTACAAATGACACAAAATACTCGGTGAAACGAATACTTGAGTGCTTATAAGGTTCCTTCTATATTGCTACAAATATTATATGCTGTCTGACAACAAGGCAATTATAGTTTACTGAAGGACAGCATTTCATGATATCTGAATATATAAAATACTACCAAACTGATTTAAATAAAACAAAAACTAGGGTGCTCATTAGGGTCTTCTTACGATTATTTTTAATTGTTGCCAACCAGCACAAATTAGACGTCCAACCAAACACTATAAGAAACAAAAAAAAATGGTTAAAGAAGTGCGGATGAGGGTAGACAGGCACCCACGATGAGAAAGCTTTCGTCGAGATGAATTTTATGATATGTAGAAAGCTACTAAAGCCCTTTTAAACGTATACACCACACACAGTTACGCCTATCATAGTTTCAATGTTTAGAAGTCTTGGCATTATGATCAGGTAATCAAAGTAGGAACCTATAATTAAGCAGCTGATGTTTTATGCAATAATAGAAGACAACCAACTATGCAATTCACTTTTTGTTTATAAAAATTTACTCTGTAGTGTTTGACAGATCGTAAACATGTTGCTCGCTCGGCCAACTTATTTTTGCAGGTTGGTATGGCAGATAACACGTATTGATATCTGGAAAATATAGTACGCAATCCAGTTTTTGCTTCATTCATTTCTAGCAGTAGTATAAGATTTGGTGGAATGCAGGCCCTTTTGAGCAACCCCCAGGTCCCCCCCTGCAGGCCCTCTGCTATTTTTTTTGCATTTAAAAAAAGTGTCCTGCGTGTAAATTGTTGGGTTACTCATCAGGACAAATCCGTGCTATTTGAATATTTGGGTTGTTTTTTTTACAAGTTATGTGTATTTCTTTTTACGGATGAGGGGTGTGACTTTCTAGCGCATGGACCATTTGATATGAGCGGTGGGTATAAAAGGCGCGAATAATTCCATCGATATTTATATCAGCTATGGCTGCCATGTACTGTACAAGGTGGTCTCGAGATTCCAGTGCCAGAAATGCAAGGTTGAGTTTTTATCGCGAGAAGAGGTGGAAAGTCATTTGCAGAAGCCTTGTCTTTTAAACTTTACTTGTCTCGATTGAGAAGGACTCGTTTCTTCCTACGATGAAGTTATGGTGCACAACGACCGACGCGATGGGAAAATGACCACGCTTGAAAAAAATCAAGTTTGAATGTGCATATTCCTGCGAAGCTTGTCGGAAGTATTTCCCTGATTTAACAAAAGCTACGGTTCATACCAGGATTTCACATTCATCTCTTCCAACGAACGAAAAGATGGTAGATAAAAAATACGACCAAAGATGATTGATGAAGAAAAAAACGAGAGATGTCAGACAATGAGATTTTTTTGTGTCAACACTGCGAAAAGACATTTAGGAACAATAAGTATAAATGGAGACATGAAAGGCGTCACGAAGGAAAATGTAACGTGAGCTGCAAATCGTGCGGTGTGACTTACTCTAATCAGCTCGCGTATAAACGGCACAAGTGTGGTGGGGCTGTAAAACAATGTGCGATGGAAATTAAAGAGTCTTCAAAAAAGAGACGTAAATTGTCTTTTCCCAAACTCAAACCTGTGTTGAAGAAAGAAATAATTTCTCAAATACCCGCAAATTAAACCTCATTGTCAACAATGTCAGATCTCTAGTCGTACCTATAATAGAGGATACCAGAATCGACTGGGCCTTGTCCTACATGATTAACGATTTGAAAGACAATACGGAGTTGACAGATGATACCAAATTCGAGGTGAGGTCTTTCAGTTTGGAATTAGCAGGATTTGATCTAGTCCGCGATGCTTTCAACTAATGCTTCTTAACTTTCAAGCGGAATTTTAAGTCTGATGAAATTCACTAAGAGCCCTTGATTTTGTTGGAACAATACGAGGACAAATATTGGAATTTTTTAGAACAATGTCAACGTCTTATGGTATAGGAAAAATGCAAGCACTGGAACAAAGTATGTTGAACAGGAGAAGCCCAAAGTGCACATGTAAAATCAACCCAACCCGGGTTGTGTTGATTTTACATGTGCACTTTGCGCTTCTCCTGTTCAACAAACAAACGTCTTATGGTAAACATAAAAGCTCAAATTGGATTATGCATTCTCTTCAAAAAAGCGATGGATAATTCGGAAACTATTAGGGCTTATTTTAACTCCAACCTGACCAGAAAGGGGAGCAAGGAGGTTCTTTCGTAAATGTCGAACAAGATTCTACATAGTATTGGACAGTTTGCCGTAGAAGGAAGTGGATGGGTTGTCAAGCAATGTGTGTGCACCGAACTATGCGTTGAAATTTATAGACCTTTTGTGGGGAAAGATTACATAGCACTTCCCAACAGCCTCAAACTAGGTCCTGATATACTGGTAATGTGCGTAGTGATGATGATAGATGTTTTCTGTGGTCCGTGTTGGCTAGTATACACCCCATACCATCTTTGAAACATGATTGGGATACGAAACATTATCTGTCTCATGCACACGAGTTAATTGTAGGTGTGTTGGACCCCATTCCTTTATCCAAAATCGCGGTGTTTGAAAAAGCCAACAAAATTTTGGTATCTGTTTTTGGTTTCGAGGATGACAAGCCTTGCGTTTATCGCGTGAGTTCCTTAATTGAAAGTAAGCTTTACGTTGAATTGCTTCTACTCGACGGACACTACGTGACGATAAAAGACTTTAACAAATTCATAGTGAGTTTCTAAACCAACAAGTGCTTGAAGTATTTTTGCAGGCATTGCTTACACGATTTTTTTAATCGTTTCAGGTGCAAAAACTACCACCTTCCTTTTTGCGTGGGAGTTCTGTATCAAAAGACCACATTGCCCGACAATGACGTTATCCGGTTTAAGAATTTTAAGCACGATCTCAAAATGTTGTACATAGCTTACGTGGACTTTGAAGCGGCGCTGCACCCAGTCTCCAGTTGCGATGGAAATGATACATACACCCGAGTTAACCATATACACCAAGCTTGCAGTTTTGCCTACGTGATTGTTGACCACTTAGGCAGAGTATTTTCTAAAAAAATTTACAGAGGAGTAGACTGTGTGCACGTTTTCTTCGAATCTATATTAGAGGAGCAGAAAAAGATCGTAGCTTATGTGGATTCCCACAAGCAACGAATGAAACATTTAACCAACGTGCAGGGGTTGATGTACAAAGAAGCTGCAGTGTGCCATATCTGCAAACAAGGAGCATTTATTCCACCGAAGAAAAATTTAACGGACTTACAAAAGTACGAAACCATGACCACATCACCGGTGAATTTAGAGGAGCCGTGCACAGCAGGTGTAACTTTTCTTACACTTTGAACAAAAACATAACGGTTGTTATACATAATTTCGAAAAATACTACAGTCATTTCGTCGTGAAGGCTTTGAATTCGTTTAAAGATTTGAAGGCTCTGCACAATGTCAGGATCATCGCTAAGAACAAGGAAAGAATCAGCAGCATGAAATTAGGCAGTTTTACATTCATAGATAGTCTAGCATTTACGACGGCATCGTTGGAAACTCAAGCTTTGAACCTAAATAGCTTTAGGATCATGGACAAGCTTTTTGAGGGTGAATCCGTGGAGCTCGTACGAGGCCTTAGGCGAAAAGGTGTGTTTCCGTAAGAATACCTGACAAATGTGGAAGTGTTTGAGGAGAAGTGTTTACCTCCCATGTCGGCATTTGCCTCATTGTTGAAAGGAGCGATCTGCTCCGAATCTTATCAACACGTGATGAAGATTTGGGATTTAGGCAAATGCAAAACGTTTGGAGATTACCACGACCTGTATTTGTGGACGGACATTGGGCTTTTAGCCAATACCTTTGAAAACTTCAGAGCGACGAGTTTGGCTAGTTACGGATTGGACCCCTCCCATTACATTTCTACACCCTTCCCTATCTTGGGACGCGGCACTCAAGAGGACGGTAGTGTCTTTGTATCTCTTCACTAACATTGACATGCATCTTATAGTGGAAAAGGGTATAAGAGGCGGTGTCTCATTTATAGCTAGAAGATACGTTAAAGCTAACAACCCGTATATACCATCTACCTTCGACCCTGATAAAAAGAATTCTTACATCATATTTTTGAACTTCAACAACTTGTACGGTTGTGTAATGTGCGAGTATCTACCGGCTGGAGAGTACGAATGGGTGCCAGAAGACCAAATCCAGGATATAAATCTCGACAATTATGGAGATAAGACTGACACGGGGCTGATATTAGAAGTCGACTTGTAATACCCCGAAATGCTTCATGCATCGCACAATGATTTCCCTTTAGCCCCGGAGCACATGAAAATCACAAAATCTATACTTTCTCCTTTCAACCGTCGGACAATCGAGGACTTGCGGTTAACATACAGCAAAGGCCTAAAGCTAACAACTAACCTCCGCTCAAAGACAAACTACGTGGTGCACTATAGGAATTTGAAATACTACATCTCTCTCGGCATGGTTTTCAAGAAAATACACAGAGCGATCAGCTTTAAGCAAGCCCCTTGGCTGAAACCTTACATAGAGTTTAATAACGAGAAACGGCAAGCAGCTAGTAACGATTTTGACAAAAACCTCTACAAGCTGCAAAATAATTCGATTTTCGGTAAGACAATAGAGAACAAGCGTTTGAGAAACAACCTTTTGATAGCAACCACGAAAGAGAAAGCCATCAAATACACGTCTCACCCCTGCACCACGAGTTTCACTTCTCTAAGCGAGGATTTGGTAATATTTACTAAAACTCCAGCAAACATCATCTTGAACAAGCCCATCGTGGTTGAGTTTAGTGTCTTGTAACTGTCAAAGTTATTAGTTTACCGGTTTCACTGCGACCACATGATGAAAAAGTGTGGACCGGCGAGATGTAAACTCCTAGTCACGGATACGGATATTCTGTGTTACTAGATAGAAACGGATGATATTTACAAAGATATGGAATAAGATGCGTCGTTGTTCGACACATCCGTCTACCCAAAAGATCATTTCTTACACTCCAACGTCAACAAATAAGTATTGGGGAAGATGAAAGATGCCCAATTACCGAGTTTGTAGATTTAAATTCAAAGCTTTACAGCATTTTACAATCGGATGGGAAGAACAAGATGGCCTGCAAAGGCATTAAGAAAACAGCACAAGTGGTACATGAAGCATACAAGAATGTGCTGTTTAATATTAGCATCGTGAGTACTCTAGGGTCTTACATTCGTTTGGAAGTGCATGAACTAAAAACTGTCCCCATCAACAAGTTGGCTTTCAGTTCCTACGATGACAAGATGTAGGTCTGCGACGACGCAGTCAGTACTCGAGCGTATGGGCACGTGAATTCAGTTTAAAAAATCAATATTTTCTGTCCAAGTGTAATTGGAAATCATAGCCCTTCCATTTAACAAAATAAAGCATTTTTCTATATTTGCCTCTTTTTACGTAATACTTGCTCCACCAGAAATAAATCTGGAACTTGGGTTTTTTGAATTTCCTGTTTGTAGAAACCTCCGAGCACCGGTTCACCCGACTCGTCCTTTAAAAGATACGTAACTGGTTGGGTTTTTTGCACGTTACGGATCGTGAATACTTCGTTCGTAAAATTTTGCAAATATCCTTTGTCGAAAATTTTTTTAACTTTAGAAATCCTGACTTTATTTCCTATGGTGAACTTGGGTTTCATCAGCAGTTGTTTAGGGCTAGTTCGTCTCAGCAACGGTTCATGACGTCTGGTTACTTCCCTAAGTTTCAGTTTTGTGGTGGAATGAACCGTGTCGTTACATTGCGAAACCAACTCGTCGATAAGGTGAATCCACTTGTAATTCCCCTGCATGGTAAATATTTTCCACATTCGAGTTTTCAGTGCTCTGTTGAAGCATTCAACCACACTCGCTTTCTTCTCAGAGTACGTAGAGTGCATGTTGATGTTATGGTGTCTAAGTAGCGCTTTGTAATTTTTATTGTAGAACTCACTACCTAAATCGACTTGTATATTTTTAGGGGCGGTCGCTCCTGAGAGTATCTTCTTGAAAGCTTCGGTAACATCTAGACCCGATTTAGATTTAAGAGGAATGGCCCAAGCAAACTTGGACATGACGTTAATGCAAGTCAGTAGGTATTTAAATCCTCGATTTAGTTTAGCAGACGGTATCATCTACACCAAGTCAGCCTGTCATAGATCGTTTAGGGCCAGTACAATCACTTTCCGTCTCGGAAAAATTTTCCGCGTTGGTTTGTGAAGTTCGTTTACGAGTTTATCCATTTAGGTTTTTTAAGCGAACGAATTTTATTTTTGTTCGCATTATTTTTTAATGATCGATACGGCTAATTTTTCTCTCCAAGAAACTGAAGGATCCTTGCATACTTTTTGAGCTTTAGACATCAGAATTTCAGTGCCTTTAGTTTAAATCTGAACTCTTCGAGTAGGCAATATCGTGATCTTTACACGCCTCGTCCAGTTCATTTATTCCTTTATCACCTCTAGCTAATCTCTTTTCTAGTTTTGTTCCAGGCCCGCAATATTGATGCCCAGGCAAATGTAATTCTGCGGGCAAATGGTCAATCAGTTTATTTACGATACCCTCCTCAGATTTAACGAAGGAAGATTTTTTGCTTCCACACACATCACAAAACACTACTTCCATTCATCTGTTATTTTTCAATATTGAAATAATAGGAGGTTCGAGTCAGTTAGATATGTGCCGTTTACATTTCACGCAAAACTTCATCTTGGTTGTTTTTTTATTATACAAAGAATTTTTAACCTAAATTTTGATAGGTGATTTTTTTCATGAGTGGTGATGACGCGTCGTTGTTCCAATTCTGATAAAACTTCAATCATCTCGTTCCTGTGACCATCGTGCATCGCTCGGGTGTATCCGTACAAAAGCCTCAATCTCCTGACCAGATTGTTTGGATCGTCGTAGTAGTTGTAATCCACCGTTCTAGCATACCCGGTTTTTTCACCATGCCAGTCCCTTTTTTCTTCGTTTTCATATCCTCCCAAATATGTCCTATTATCTCAGCGTACTTGGCACCGCAATTAGACTTTGGTTTTTGAGTACCCGGATTGTTGTTTTGATAGATGGCGTTTGTATTTTTCAAAAGAGACTCGTAAGAAGCCTTGCATCAGGAGGATACGAAGGTTCTTTCAGGTCTTTAAAAACCAGCAAACTCCAAAGTGCTCATCATCCAGGGTACTGTTTACTGCCAACAACTATATCGTTCTCGAATATTTTTACGGGTTTATTCGCAATGGTCAGTTCTCCGGTTTTCATGTCATATTGCAGTCTAAAGACCGGGTCGGAATTCTTGGGATTTTCGAAAAATTTTAGCAGGAAATATTTTGCCGTTTTTCCTATGATTTGCCCCAGTAACAGACTATTCAAGGATCTGAGGGTGGGGAAATTTGGAATTTCTGGAGGAGTAGAAACGCGTCTGTTTTGAATTGCACAGCGGTAACTTTCGTTCCTGTACTGGTAGACGCGTATTCGGTTCCCATAGCCGGATCTGGAGTCACATATTCGGATACATTGGGAGAAATGGGAGGATCTCGCACTATATGAGTCGAATGGTCAACGAAACTGAAAGGTGTTGGCAATTCAAACTTTCCCGTATTGTGCATTGTTCCCTAAGTTTCCGACCCATCCTCCTCATCATCCTCTAACTTATAAGTTTTTACAAGAGTAGCAATTCGTATACGTTTCGCTCGTTTTTTACTTGAAAAGACAACAACTACCTTCGAAGGACTCGCTGCGGGTGTTGGTTTCGGGATAGTTGTTTTCAAATTACTAACAACAGGTTTAAAAAACTCTTGCAAAGATTCTTCTTGTACTTGCTCATCCAAACGTTGATCCAAACATTTTTTTGTTAAACGTTTTTTGAGTTTAACAATTTCACGTTTCATTTCCATGTTCTTTTTTCTTTCGGCTTCTTTCATTTACGCACAAAAACGAACGTTTATAATGCCCTTCATTTAACGTTTTGTCGATTGATAAAAATCCGTACGGATCGTACCAATACATTCTACACAATGTTTTAAACTTGGGAAATTCGATGTCAGGACCGAAGTGATTTTCGTACAGTTGTTTTAGGTTTAATTCGTCCACAGGAAAAACGATTAATAAATTGGCATTATCTCTAATCACCTGCTTGGGATTTCTTGTATAGGATTGACTGCAATAAAAACATCGGCATTCGAATGGCACCCTTGAGCGAAGTAACGCTCGATGTTATTTTGTTTTCCAAAAGCACATCGTTAAAAACGATGAGATTACGAAATGTAGAATCAAACTCCTCGGGAGGATTCAGATAGTTTTTTGAGTCATGAAATCTTGCTATCTCTAGCCCTACCACTCCAACAATTTCCGCAAATACAGACTGTAAAGCTTGGTATTTTGGTTGACACAAAGTTTTGCTATAGACATGTAATCTGTCGTAATCTAGCCACCCCTCGTTGCAAATAAAATTAAATAGTAGGTTCGTTTTCCCACAGTTTGCAGGACCTATAATGAGGCATCTAATGTTCTAGGGTAGAAATGGGTGATTTTTTAGTTCTTTGCAGGGGGCGAAAAAATCGTAATTTAAAATTTCCTTTTTTTTTTGTTTATTCAGAAACCAAACTCATAAACTCTCAATCAGAAAATTTATCGTTGATCATGTTAGGTTCCAAAGTTTCACGGTGCTAGGAGTGTCGTTGCTGATGTACACGGAGTTAATTTTACCACTAACTTCCGACAAGGTCATACTTCCACACGAAGGAAAGTCAAACCATGGTTTTTCCATAACGTTTTTGTTAAGTTTCCCTTTAGTTTTGTGGATATCATTGTACACCCAAGTTCTAAGGCAGAGCGGCTTATCCGCATTGTTGGTATCTTCGTTCGCTTTTTTGCTGAATGGTTAGCAGGATGTAACAGGGTGCAAGTAATTGGGATAATTGAACATCGTCAAAGAAGTCGGTTTATGTTCGTCAATTTACATTTTTTTATTTTTCGCAGATGTACCGTCTAAGATTGTTCAACGCATTTTGAGTTTTAGGGTTCGTCGGCAAAATCCAACCCTTGTGCTTGGAATCTCTATTCAAAATGAGAGAACCCACTCCCTTTAAATCTTTGAATTCTACGGAAGGAGGCAATGTATAATTTACTCCATTTTTTAACTCGGTTGCCTTCTCCGTCTTAACTTCTAACGAATTTGTTTCCAGCAAATTGGAGAGATGCATGCACCAGGCAAGGTGAGGTATTTTGAATTTCTTTCTTTTGCTTATTCTAACTTTTTATTTCCCTTCCTTTTTTTTATTTATATGTAAAATATAAAAAAAAGAACCGACAGAAATAAAAAAAATGCCGGTAAATAAATTTGGTCAGTCTTTGAAGCGCACGCAGAGAAATGTGAAAGGAACTCCTGGGGTAGGATTTATGTTAGACTCAAATAACGATTATGACATGCAGAATAAACGCCTGAATAAAGTAGGAGCTGTCATAGAACCTGAAGATGCCATAATTTATTCCCAGTTTAACGCATTAGACACCGACTTAATGAAACTTAAATCCGATGTAGGATTGAAGAAAGATGCAGATGGTCATTTTAGCGCTGCGAAGAAACGTATTAAAGATGTAAAACTCCCACACAAAATGAGGATGCAGCCACCAAGGAGTATGTCGATTCAAAAGTCGTGTCGAATGCAGCCACTAAAGAATACGTCGATTCAAAAGTGTTGATGGATTACGACATGCGGCACAATCGTTTAATTAATCTAGCCATTGGTGTAGACCCCCAAGATGCGGTTACTTATTCTCAGTTAAATGATTTAGAAATGGACATTAAAAAATTTCAGTCAGATGTTGGAATGAAGGAAGATATCAACAGTCATTTCGAAGCTAATAATAAACGAATCAAAGACCTCGTTCTTCCCACGCAATCTAGGGGGTGCTGCTAACAAAATATATGTCGGCGAGGCTACTAAATATTACATAAATGAGCAGGTATTAACTTAAGAGTTGATGAGTATAATGCAAGATTCAGACGTTTGATCAATCTAAGACCAGTCATATATCCTAAGGTTGCTGTAAATTATTTCAGTTAACCGAATTACAAAATTGAATCAAATCTCAACCGTTAAACTCATTATCCGAGGATGAAAAGGGAGACTTTAATGCAACCGGTAAACGAATCATAAACTAACGATACCCCAAGTTACTCGAGAATGCTGTTACTATGCGGTACGACCTCGAAAATTGTTTTTCATATAGTAAGTTTTTACATCGTCACACCATTCAAAAAAGGTGACTTTTCACCTGTAGTAATGGCAATCCTTTTAATTAATATTGTTGCCCGTACGAATATTATTTGAGAGGGTTGACTTTGAGAGGGTCTTGATGTAGGTGTAAAGCTGTGATGTATAATGTTCAACGATATTTTAAAACAAGAGTATGAATATAGAGAATATGAAAGCGATGAAGAATTGGATGACTCAGCACTTACTGGTTTTCAATTTTCTCTAGAGGAGATGATTTTTACTAATGAAACCATAAATTATACGCAAAAGAAACCGAAAGTAATCATTGGGAAAAAACTTTTGAGGTTTGGGCAGGGAACGCGTATTTGTATAGCGGCTGATACAGATAGCCATCCTGAAATTGGGAATCATTATCAAGTGGATATGTTACTAACCCCCGGCAAATATACACAAACTATCTCCTCATCATGTCTAAAACAATATCGTAATCGTGTCCCTCATTCAATGAATTCACCAAAAACAGAAAAAAAATTCAAAAAAAAAACAGAGTAAAATTCTGTACTCCGTCGTGATTGTATTGAATGGGTCTCAAGTACTCGGAGATAGACGTGGAAAGACCCAGATTGCCAAAACTATCGAAATAACAGGGCGTGACCATAACAGTCGAGTAAGCAGCCCAATGACTGCCATCTCCATCGTGAAAAGTTGTCGACGCGCCATTGAGCCTCAATTCCTCCCCCCCTCCATCGTGAAAATCTTCAAGATTAACGATGCCGCATTTTCCGCGAGGTTTAGGTTTTAGAGGCAACCGATCTTTGCTAAAAGTGCCTCTGTATTTAGGAATTTTCAAGATTTTGACCAATCTGTTTAAGTCCAGATTCGTTAATGGTTTATTAAAATCGATCAGGCCCTCGCTGGCTTCAGAAAGAGCCCTCTGCCACGACTCATTTTTTTCCGGCTTCTTCTTTTTTCATTTCAAACCCGAACCATCCATCCTCTTGTTATGTCCCACCATCTCATCCAGAACCTTAGCATCGTTCTGAGCTTTCTTAACAGCCATAGTTATTCCTATGACTCCACATGATAACCTTCCCACACCGGCTATGAACGTGCCGAGCAATGCCAACAGCGGTAGAAACCGTCCTCGTTTTCTTCGGTTTCCGGTCTTGCGTCATTTCAATATTTTAACCATTTCTTTTTTATTATATTAATAAATAACTTCGACTTTTGCCTCTATCCAATTTCAAACTCATTTTTCAATCTCCGATTAGCAGCGCGTGACAGGTCGTGTTGGCAGGGACAGCGGCATTAAATTTTAGTTTTACTTGCACATCGACGCTGCCTGACTGAAGTCTCTCTAACTGTTTGGAGCAATCCAAAACCACTAGAGGGTAAGTCTTTTTAAACTGAACCGAATCGATGCAGAGATCCCCAACATGGTACAAAGCGTGTCTAAACTCCTGATCCATTCTATACAGGATGGAATATTCTCCGCTAGAAAAATTTACACCTAAATCGAGGAAGGGGTAACGCTCAGAATCTAAAGTCATGTGAGCGTCCTGAAGACTACAGTTATCGAACACAGCAGGATTTTTAGTTTGATCATCTTTTCTGTTAGTCTGCAGAGCTAGAATGACGCTGAAGTAGTGAGAACCCTCCACGTGTAGCTGGTGCTCTGTGGCAATTCACAAGAATCGTAATGCCAGTGTCTAAAACCCAAATCCACGTTCATTCCCCCCTCGATGTATTTAAAAAGCCTGTGTTTTTGCTCGTTGGACGTTGTGACGCGCGGCACGTGCCACGAAACACCGGTCAATTCGACTTTTCCGGCAGAAGTGGCAGCGGCCCTAAATACAGCATTGTCGTTGCTCGCCCTAGACAACGTCAGCACGTGCTTGGTACCATAAAGTACCTTGTCGTAATTTTCGAAAAACCCCATGCAGTGTTTTAAAGGAATGGTGAACGAGAAGCTCCCTTTAGGGACAGGTTCCTTCACTATGGTGGCATGTCTCAATTTGATTCCTATGTTATCATCCAAACTAGCAGTGGAACCTTCAGCAGCATCTAAAGCCCAGTAGTTCCCCAGCAACGATACTTGATCACTCGAGCCATTGGTGACAGGCCTTTCATCAGTGTCCTGTACCCCGGGTAATTTAACTCGTCGACGAGCTTGTCCCCCAAGTGATATTTAATACTGGAAAACAAGTACATGGGACCGTTATTGACGAGAGTCGCGACGTCAGCATCGACATAATTAGTACCGTCGCTTTTCAGCAGCTTTCCTCTAATCAAAAGATAACTGTTAGCAACATGCAGGAATAAATCCTGGTTTTCAATTATAATTCTAATTTCCGAATTGACATTGTTCAGGTTAGTTCCTACAATCGGATTATATTCGTGAAAAGAATAGCTCTCCACGGAGGAATCGTGTTGTAACGATCTGTTTATGTTCAGATAATCCTCAGTTAAACTCATCTTCCAGCCGTGGTTATAAATTTGATGAATGCTCGTTTTTTGGTGTTAATTTATTCTTTATCTTTGACTAATCCTTTTCCTAATATTTTTTTTCTTTCGAATACCAACATTCCTTTTGTTTTATATAAGGATTATTTTTCCGATCTGAGGTGAAGATGGACCGTGAGCGTTTGTTATTTCGTTATCTTGAGAAGTTAACCAAATGCATTTACTTCTAATCTTGTCGGTAGTGACTGGCAAATAAATCAAATTTTGAGGAGCGATAATCATCTTGTAACCTGGGGGCACCCCTGGATAAAAAGTGTAAATGCAAGGTTGAGTGTCGTCATTCACGTACGAGGACCCTATTATATTAGTGTGAACGAAAATCGTATTGATGCCCAAAATATCTACAGATTTTTGGCCTTGTTGAGATTTAGTATAAGTGCCGTGGAGGAACCCCAAGACTAGGCCTAAACTATTATCTCCCGAAAAGGACACTCCGTATGCCGGATTACCGATGATTAACTTAGTTTTTAAAATATTGTGGTTTGGTTCTATGGCAATGGCATTTTTTTCGTGTCCATTTCGCTGTATTACAGCTTGAATGAAATTATTTAATTCGGAAATTGTGTAAGCACCTGGGATGACTCGCACCTTAATCCAGTTCGCTCCACCATCGATGGTGTACGAAATTTCGTTGTTATCATCGTGAACATTAAATATGCTGTAAAACGTGTCCAAGGAAACTAGCGCAATTTTGTACTCCTTTTTAGGATTTAAATATATAGGTGTTCTTAAATTGCAGCTCAGTTCGGCCCCTACTCCCATTAAAATGATCGAATTCGAATCCATGACTTTTTTATTATCACAGTAAAAAAACTACTTTTTTTCTAAATGCTACTTACTCTACACAGGGCCGAAGGTTAGAGACTTAGATGGGTGGTGTAAAAGGGAAAGTTGCTTAGAATCAAGTACACAGTCTAGAAATGCAATAAAAAATTATTTTTTTTACTGTGTTCAATGTACTATTAGTGGGTGGTGAATAGACGACTGCCACACCCATGATTTTGGGATATTAGGTTTGCAGTCTTTACAGTTTCATGTACTATACCAGACTCAAATACCTCACCTTTCAACATTAAGTATTACTTAACAGTGATTTTTATAACGGATTCGTTTGTTTAACCTTAATTATCTCAAAAAGGACTGAAATGGACTTACACCACTTGTGAACTAACCGCCTCATACAGCATTTGCATTACCCCCCTAGGAACAGGCAGGGGGGACTTCACATTCAAGCTTATAGCAGTAACGTTTTATAAAATGTAAAATTAAACGGTAATACTTACAACTGCATCCTCACTCTTTATCCTACAATACTTGCATCACTCTTGACCTTGTGATTAAGGGTCTCTTTCTGTTGTTGATTTTGGCCTTGTCTCTTTTGCACAAACATTACTGGAGATGTCAACAGCTGAAAAAAAATAAACTATATGACATAACTTAATAAAAAATACACGAATGCACAATAAATTAGTGGGCTAAATAAAACGGATGATAGAAGAATAGACGGTGTTAACTTAGAAAGAAGAAATAGACGAACGCACAGCATTATCCGTACAATGTTAAATAAAGATGTAGGAAAAAACTAAGATTTTAAATGTTGTATACAGGGTAATCTAAAATATTTATAAATTCTAAAGAAAACCTGTAACTTATCCTATAAGATTTACCTCTATCTTTATCCTTTGAGTTGCCCTTGTCCTTTGCTTGCACACATCCACGAAGTTCCTGTGTGATGAGTGGGTCTGACGAGAACTAAAAAAA
>JAHWFP010221031.1:0-28954 GCA_023313725.1 Lithobius niger
TATTTTATTTGGAACCTTGCATCCTTATGACTTGTAAGTTTTATTTCCATGGCCCTGCTCTGCTGTTATTCTATTAATTTTTATTTTTATTTTTAAGTTGTTTGACATGTTTTAAACCCTTTACCTGAAAACGTTCCGACCTTGGAACCGAAACGTCGTGATTTCGTTGTTTCACCAGCACTTAATGGCTACTCTGTATGTGTTTTTATTTAGAAGACATCTTGATAATATCATTTGGCAGCCGTTCTGATATTTTCTGGTGCTCTGGTTACTAGTGCATCCAGTCGTGTTCGAGCTGGAACAATCCTATTCCATGATGTATCTCGGCTTTCAGGTCCATTCTGGATTGGACAATTTAGGAGTATTGGTCCGATCATATTCCATTGTTGCCAAAATGGAGGCAGAACAGTGGATTTTGCTACTACCGGTTTTGAAAGGGGCTCCGTTGCTATGTCTTCTTCTCTGTGTATGGCTTTGACACCTATGCTAATCTGTGAGGCATGGGAACGGTATGTCAAGATCTAAAGGTAGAGGAGGGTTTCTCGTAAGTCGAAGAGAGAGTACACCTCAGCAATGTAAAGAATTGTTGGCTGTTTCTGTTGTCACTGGAGGTATTTCAATACCTGACCTACCAAGGTAGAACTCGTTGCTGGTGGTTCATGACGTTGACTCTTCAGATTTGGAATTGATTGCTCCAGCACAATTGCAAGCTGACAGCTGGTTTTCTCTCGGGTGTAGAGAATGTGGAGGAGTATCGCCTCTTGCCAGGAACTTCCGTACGAGTGGTCCATGCACATGGACATTGTCCGGCTGTTGTTTCAGGTGTGGGATCATCCCACGTGAGGATCTGTTCACATCCCTATTGCATACAGTGGTCCCAGCGTATTTCGTCTAGATTTTGGATTCAGACAATCAGGAAAAATACGTATGTCAAGGGTCATCGAACAGATTGATCGTGCATGCATTTCCCCCGTTCCGTTGTTGCTGAAGATTTTAAACAATGTTTGGCCAGCTCATGGTTAGTGCATTCTATTGGTAGCACCAGTATAGCCGTGCCAATTCTGGTTTCCATTGCTCCTGTTGCTATTGGAGATCCGACCACGCTCCTTCAACCCGGCATGATTTTCTGGTGTATCATTTGGAGGGTTCATTGGGGTCAGCCTGTCCAGCATTTGTCATCGGTGGGACACCCATCCACCTTGCCACTGTCTAGTGACAGCTCCAGACAGCGGGAATTTCATGTGAGGATTTTACAGTTTTCGCTGCCTCCCGGTGGTCTGGCACTGCCCGACAGCATGGCTTCTGTTGGTGAGGTCACTTTATTTGGTGCGTCGTATGGTGTCTGGATCTCATTTCGGTGCCTTTACCCTCCTTATCTTACCAGAAAGCAATAATAGGATTTAAAAATAATAAAGCCTACTAAAATTGCACAAATAAAAACAATGACCGAATTTTAAATTAAATGTTACGACTAATTCCTTTGTTCAGTTATAAGCACTGGGAAATCACCCAATAGAATGCAGACAGGCCACACACCTGACCTGGAAAATGCTTAAATTCTCTTCAAAGATAAACAGCTTAGATCTAGAATTAACTTGGAAACACTCGTAATTTTATCACACCAACCTGTTGTGCATAACCATATCATGCCTGAAAATAAAGCCATTAAATAATATGTTCCTGTAATAAAACAAAAACTCGGATTAGCTGAGTTTAACCCGCCTCCCCTATCACGATCCTCTCATAAGCAATAAGCATTAATATCCCCGCATTTTAATTTGCACTTTCCCACATTACATTTCGCCAGTCCGGTGGTATAAATGTTAGAGCCTTTCACTCTCAGCCTCACTTCGAACCTGCATTTGCAGGTGATAGGTCGTGGTCTTGTTTCTGCTCCCTATTCTGGCCAGGCAGCTAAACTTTCGCCTTTATGTTTTAAATTTTACTTTTAAACTTTTATTTATAGTTTTCCTTGCCTTGACATTTGAGTTTTCTTCACTTTTTAAAGCACTTGACAACGTGATGCATTAACTCCCGAAACGTTGTGCGATCATTGGTTTTATTTGTGCAATTTTAGTAGGTTTTATTATGTTTACCCTCCTTTGTGGGATGTAACATGCAACACAGAGTTACCACACTCTAAACATTTCAGCACAGCATGCCCACGTCTCTACTTTTCGAGAGTTTCTTGTTTACAACTATACCTTAAGGAAGGCTTTTTCCTCCTTGACCAGTTCCTTCTATGACATAGTCGCTGCGGCGATGGCCTCTGTCTGAGTCATTGCCGCTTCTCTGCCTTTCATTCAAGTTGGTGATGTCGTTAGTCACGTCTTCATGTCAGATCTCCGATTTGCGGCAGCTGCATATTGACGGCAGAGACATGGTTATGTTCACGCCAGACGTTAAATTTTTTGCTGGCATGTCTTCGGAAAACTACTGCCTCAACTCGTGTGAATTGCCCAACCGTAATATGGGTCTTGGGAAGAAGAGCGACTTTGCCATCTAGCATTTGGTTCGAATAGCGCACTTTTGGGCTTCTGACGTGAACTAGCTATTCCTTTCTTATGTGCAACCACATCACTCAGTTTCAGCTGCGACTCCTGCACGATTGGATGGGAAGCGCTTCTTGCTGTGTACACAAACAGAGCTGTTTAATCATTCTATATGGGGTTTAGCTGCTTCCCAAATTTTCGGAATCTTTGGAGACAGTTTTAGACCATTAAGGCACGAGAGTCCACTTTTATTCGCCATTACCAATGATTGCCAGCAGTAGCTCAGAAGCACGATTTAGCCAGAGCTGTTTTGAAGACTAGGGGATTTTTGTTTGCCCACCCCAGTGACATCCAACTTGAGATTCTGAGCCGTATATAAAAGGAGTTTTTTCTTATGTGTTCCGAGTCCCTCAAAAATACCAGAATTGGCTTGTGAAGTCTTGGCTCTGCGGGTCGAGGACGATACAAACTTCCTATTCTGGTTGGAGGATGGGAGTGGTTGTTCTTTTTGTGGGTTTGTTGATGAACAGAGTAGAAAGAGCTGTATAAAATAGGGATTTTACATACGTAAGTATGGTGTTCTCGACCCACAGTACCAATAACTAACAACTTTAATCTGGTGTTTTTGTTGATGAGTGCATATAATTTCATTTTTTTCATCTACCTGTTACTATTTTGGCATGAATTATCGACTGCATATGTTCGATCCCTAAGATATTTGCAGCGGTTAACCATCAGATTAACCTGGCCTAATGACTTACCTAATCCAAGTTAAACTGTAATACATCTGCAACCAATATGGGTGCCCCAATGGAACCATCCCACTACGACACTTCTAGACAACTGAATCATATTCGAAATGCCAGGTCAATATTAATGACTTTTTATGTAATATTAATGCAGTTTGCAGTGTTTATTTTTCTAATGGCAAATAAAATATAAATCGTGATAGAAACATTTATTATCCTGTCAATATTTTTATTGTATTCTACCGTATGCAATTGTTGCTACTACGGTTTTCTTTTTGTTTAGGAGACCAACAGAAAAGTGATGCACACAGGAAGGCTGCGACGGCTGCGACACCTATTTCAGAAAAAGACCAAAATTTATAATAGTAATTCGTCTGTGTCAAGACGAAATCAGAAGACGAACTGCTTTGATTACGCAGCCAGAATTGCATTTCCTCTAACATTTCTCATTTTCAATATTGTCTTTTGGGTAAAGTTTTATCCTTCCCAGTGAAGATGCTGTAGCTGGAACCATATCGAATGTAGTTTTTGTTTATTTTTCCACTCGTGTATTTTTTTTTTATAAAGGCTTCTGTGTAAAGTTTTGCAAGTATTGCTTTTCAATAAATAACCTTGTTTAATCCTGTATATTATTTTAAGGATTCCTTTATTTTATTTGTCGTATTGCAGGAGAAAAGAGGAGAATTGTACATTTTTTTGTCTGTGGAAAGGGGACAGCTTGGGTTCAAATTTTAAAAAGGGCGAAATAGCAGTTATAAGAAGTGAACTGAAATACACCGGTTATTATGTACATCAATCCATGACAATAAAACTGGTCTAAGTCTTTTCACAGATTTTGCTTTGGAGGAGATACATTTTTACTTGTCTCTTTCTCGTAGCGGATGAGTAAAAATTTATGTGGTTTCTCGTGGAACGTGGTTTGAAGAACGTTGTCATGCGAAATCTAAAACTAAAAAAAAAGCTTTCGTTTGTGAAAGTAATGGACATCCTAGTGATGCAGTGTAAGGTTACCTGAGGACAACAGTACACACCGACAAAAAAAGAAAGCCAGGTTTGTTAGCTGCACTTTTATCCTCCTCTACTGCATCTATGAATTTAAGGTAATTCTCTAGTCCAGGAACTAAATTACAACATGACAGCACAGACACTTTGGTTTCTGCGGCTGGGTGTTGAAAAAATTGTACTAACACCAAGACAGAGCCTATTCCTAATCACAAATGTTTCCAAACGAGAAGTTAACTTGGGCTAAATATGCTCAGACACCGAACGTCAGACCATGAATTCGTGGGCGCTTCATAGATGATTTTAAGAAATCATGGAATCTCACAAGTTGTTACAAATTGAATTACTTAATCCAAGTAAATAAGTGAGGTTAATCATACTGCTGACATTTTGGTAAATATGATTATTTTGCAAAACTGGTGGATAAATTGAAGGAATGCTACTGACAGACATGAAACCCGCAAGTACATCTAAAAACTTCGACAATTTTCGGCCATAAACTTATTGGCCTTGATCATATTAAAACGGATAAAAACACATAAAAATGCAAGAACGGTAAAAAAAGGCTTGCAACGTTTCAGCCATCGCTGCAAACCTCTTTTTACTGTTCTTGCATTTTTATGTGTTTTTATCCGTTTTACTGTGATCAAGGCCAATAAGTTTATGGCTGAAAATTATACAAGTTTTTAAGTGTGTACTTGCGGGTTTCATGTTTGTCAGTGGCATTCCTTCCAATTTATTGCTGATATTTTGTTGTTGTGGTGCTTTTAATTGTTGTATTTCTCTACCGAGGGAATTTTTGTTTGTTCCGGTGGTAGTGAGAAAAAGGCTGCGTTTTGATGGAATTTTTTGCCTCTGAATGAGAGTCATGGTTCTGGGTGAAGGATGACCAACGTGCTCCTGAAGAAATTTGTTCTCAGCCAGCAGAGTGGCCAGTGCACTGCCTAGTGAGTAGTGTAGTATTTTTCTTCCCGGCTTTCCACTGTTGGTATGGATGCATAGATGATGTTGCCGAACTCTGTAAGTGTTAAACTAGTTGTGCGGCCTAGGCATTTGGTGTTGACATTCTCAGGAGACTTTTTTTTTCCTTCATCCGTAACATACCAGCCCAACTCTCGCCCACCATCATTAAAGTAACATATAGTGTTTCAACGTGGTGGATATATGTTTACTGTATAATAATACCTGCATTTGTGGTTTACATCTGTTGATCTGATATGTACCTTACCCACGCTATACACACGATAGATTCGCACTTTGGGGCTTTAGGAGAAGGAGAGTACGTAATGCGGAGGTTCATTGGATCGGTTCCACACTCTGCTTTTTTCCACTTAGCCGGTATTGTAGAGAAGGGCTATTGTGTAACGGACGTTTCGGTGGTATAGCTTGTTCCACATTATGTTTTCAGAAAACTGACTGGATGACGAGTCGTTTCCTTGCACTAAGAGTGCAAAAACATGTGGATATCAGACTTGTTGACTCAACAAAATTACTGTTAGAGTTTTCGAATGGGATGTTTACGGATTTTTTGCTCTTATAGTGGAAGAAAACGTGGCGTCATACAGTCAGTTTTCTGAAAACATAATGTGGAACAAAGTATAGGCCTGTACACATTTTTAGGAAGAAAGGGTTGCTCTTGCAGCAATTTAAATCGGGAATTAAAACCGCCAAGTAACAGTAGATCGTGCGATTGTTGACATCCGATTGTTTAAAAAATGATTGTTGAAGAAAAAAAGGCGGCTGCATTAGCAGACTGTGTCTTTTAACTGAAACCAACTTATACTTGATTTCAGCACACTGGTGTAAATTCCCCAAACGGTAGAAATCTTGCAAATTGCTTGAATCAGGTGTCTTCGGTCCAGTAACTAAGAAAACTTCAACACGAAAATGTGGGGACGTGTCCTTCATGGAGAAAAAGTGTCCTCAATAACGTTGAATTTGTGTTACTGGTGTGACTAGTAATTAGTAACTAGTGACTAGTAACTTGTCCGCAGGCTCCCATGTTAATTCTCATAGGGTATAACGACACGTCTACAGCTGACTATAGGAAAAGTTGCCAGATCTATATTTCGGCAGACAGGTAAAGCGTTATATGGGCAAGTGCCTTTTTCTAAAATGGGGGTTGCAGCTAGAAGCAAAGTGGCCCTTAAGTGGCTCGTAATTGCAAAATTATTGTTGTAACCATTGCTTGTATTGTCATCCAACAGTAGATTATAACACGCCTAAGTGTTACACGCTTTTCGTTTCTGTACCTAATTGTCAGAATTCATTGTTGTTGCAAATAGATGGTTCACTAAGATGGTATAGATGGTAATGGATGGTATTATCTTGGGGCGCATGGCGTTTGGCCGAGGCCTCAATAAAATTGCAGAATGGTTCACTACGAGACGGAGTTTCTATTATTGCAAAGGTTTGGTCGGTTTTTTGTTATGGTACACGAATCCAAACTAAATTGTCTGCCCCACGACGATAAAAGGGACAATTATGTGTTCGTGAACACCATGGTAACTAAGTGATTGAATGATTAACGTTAACCGAGGTAGGGCCAAGTGAGGGGGGAAATTGAGGCTTAATGGCGCGTCGACAGCTTGGTCATTAGCGCCAACCTCAGTCACAGTGCAGTGGTCCGGGTTGCAACTGCACCACATATTACAGAGACATTATTGATTGGTTGATTGAGTGAACGAAGCGAACGAAAATCAGCGTCCAACCTTACCAATTTCGCTAACGTAACGTCTAATTGGGCAATGGCAAAGGTGAAAATTATGAATGAGATGATGAGACGATTAAACCGTCTGATCCTTCGTTCGGTCACAGTCCTATGAAAACTGTGATATCCACCCAAAACCAAAACTGGTATAAGAGAGGCCGCCAATTTTCAAAAACGGGTCGGCCTTTCAAAGTAGTGATATCATTCAACCAGGGAAAGGCCGCCAAGGTTAACACTGTTAGCCAAGTTAATCGCACCTAACAATACTTTGGGCGTTAAATGAAAACTTGAAGATTACTACTGCCAGTAGCAATGTTCTAGTTTTCATTTAACTTTCGGACTATTATTACGTGCAATTAACTTGGCTAACAGGATTTACCTTGGCGGCCTTTCCCTGGTTGAATGATATCACTATTTTGAAAGGCTGACCCTTTTTGAAACTTGCGGCTTCTCTTATACCAGTTTTGTTTGGTTTTTGGTGGATATTAGTTATCAGCTCTAGGGGCGTAAACATTTTGCACAAATGAGTGCTCTTTCACACAAACTTCTATAGTTTTAACCTGCATTGGTTATCTGCATTTGGAAACCTGCATTGGTAAGGAAGTAACCTGCATTACAATTACTGCAGTACGCTCAAGTATCGATTAAACAATTATTTTTCGCTGGTAATATTGTTACATCTTTGCTGAAGTCCGTTCTACGCACGGGTGGTGTTGAATGTACGTACGTACCGTTTTAAAAATTGGTTTGGACAGGTATATCTTTTGTGTGGTAATGCGACGCCAAATTAAGTTTCAATTTCTACAGATATCTTATTGATGCCAAACGGGCTCGATTAGTGATCAATTAAATAGGGAGTGGAAAGATTTACATTAATTTTAGTAGTTACCGAATTCCCTGAACAAATTATTCGGCAAAAACTAATTGTAATAATATTGATTAACATATACTACAGTGTGGCTCCTTTTAAAATATCCAGGAAAGTCGTCCCAACTTTTAAAGTGTGCATGTTGGGCATGGGATCACCACCTACAAAGTTTGGTCCTTTTCGATGTTATGACAACCACCCATCGCCACCTTTAAATTCTCTAAATTAAACTGACTGTAGTTCTTCAGTTAATTTGTTTCAAATGCCTGTTTTTCAGTGCTACACCCCCTTTTTGCCAATCCGATCTGATACCGATATACTCATCAAGGACTGGAAATCCAGTACCAAATATTTCTTTTCTTTTTTTTTCTTCTGAAAGTTGGAAGCTAAGTAAACTTTAGTTCAACTTGATTTAGGAATTACAGGACATTACTTACAAAAAATTTTGGTTTGGTTAATTTGTTCATAATTTTCTTGCTGTTTTGGAATTGACCTTTTCACCTTCCTTTTTCTCCAGCAATAAGTTGTAAGGAAGA
The DNA here is from genome assembly GCA_023313725.1 of Lithobius niger. NCBI lineage: Eukaryota > Metazoa > Arthropoda > Chilopoda > Lithobiomorpha > Lithobiidae > Lithobius > Lithobius niger. The sequence goes on from JAHWFP010221031.1 coordinate 8,358, forward strand.
GACTGCGTCTTTGTTTAAACAGTTTGGCTGGTATAGGTTTTTTTTGGGTGGAAGGAGATAGCCGACATAAAGTGTATCACTTGGGATTTGTGAAAGCAGGGGTTTCCTGGGTAGGGAGGGGGGGGGGGCCGTAAAAATTATTAGTTGCTCCTACAGTAAAAATGTCTAGCTACTGCTATTTGGAACTTATTTTTGGTTTTGCTAAATGACTTGCGGCCAACTAGCTATTGACTTAAAATTAGCTCCATTCAAAAGCTGTCGAAAAAACGGTAAAGTATGGTGTATTTGAACGTCAATTTTTGGCAAAATTAACGAAAAAATTAGATTTTACCGATAATGAAGAAATGAATGAAAATGTATATTAACAGTAACTGAAAAAAAAAACTTAAAAATAGAGGCAGTTACACTCCAGGTAATGTGTAGTTCAACAAGATAACTCCGAAATAGAAAATAACTACAGTTTTCAGTGGCTAACTCAGAAACTTCAAAATAACTGCAGTTTACCAATATTGAACGTGACGTAGTGTCACTTTTTAAATTATGAACAAATTTTTATGATACCAAGGAAGTGTTGGTATAGTGCAGAACAATTAATGCCAATGGATTGTTCAAAGTCAAGCCAACAGTTGCATAACTTTAGCAGATATCCATAAAATACAAAACTAGGAACTATACCCATTAACGCTTAGGCTAGGTATATAAGGCTGGATGGCTACATACATCATTGTAAGTAACGTAGAGTATATTAGGCAAGGTACGCATATATGTTAAAATATAACTTGTAAAACCTAACATTCATAACTGTGCACAAACTGCTAAGATTCAAAGATTGAAGACTGAATGACAGCTGACATTTATATTATGAATGTTTAAATTTTTTTCCCACCTGCAATTATTGGAAAAAACTGAAGTTTAACTGGGGTGGGCAATTTTTTGCAGTGGGTAATTTACTGCACTTTCACTGCACTTTTCTTTGCAGTTTTTCTGCAGTTCATTTTCTGCAGGGATGTGAGGCACAGACAGAAACAATTGGCTGCTTTCCATCTCATTGCGCAGGCAAGACACTTTGCATGCGACGGCGACCCAAACAACATATACTATATTTCACAATAAAGCAATTAGGCACTTTAAACTTGTTCCGACCACTTATATGACAAACAGTGTTTTTTTTTAATAATGGGTAACTAACTTAAAATTACATTACAAAACTATTTTAAAGTAGATATTTTGGATGCATGGTATTCTGACATTTCACTTTAAAAAATGCAGAAGAAAAACGTTACCATCAGAGATAGGTATGAAAATATTTTTGCAAAGGGAGGATACGAAAAAAAATCAACTCTGAGACGCGTGAAGAAATAAGGGGAAACAAAATTACTCAAAGTTGCATTGATCATATTTTTGTTAAATTAGGGGGGATGACTAGGAAAGGATATGTAGTAACACAAAAAGTTGCTGACCATTATATGATAGCCCTAACAATTAAGTTTTCAAAAAAAGGTTTTAATAATATTTTCATTATTACTGCAATTATTAAAAGGTTTTAATAATGAAAATATAACTTTGAAAAGGAAAAAGAAGATAAATGAAAATAAAATTATTAAATTGCTTCAAAAGGTTGATTGGAGCTAATTAAATGTATACAAAACTCGGAAGAAATGTATAATAAAAGTTTTAAGATTATTTGCAAAATTTGTAATGAAAATACGGTGACTAAGAGTATAATTGATCAGGTTGATAACTGTACAAAATAAAGAAAAAACTAACTACTAAAAAAATTGGATTATCCAAAACTCGCTGAAGCAATAAATCAGAAAAATAACTTGTGGACGAAAATAAGGCAAAAAAGTAACAACAAAAAAGAAGTGGATAAGGATTTAATTAATAAATATGTAAGTTTAAAAAATCAAATCAGAAAAGATATTGAGCATAACAGGCAACAATACCTTAAAAGGGAAATAGAAAAAAATTAAAACATGTGGGATATGGTGAATAAAATCACTAACAATAAAACGAAAGGCAACATTGATGAGACAGTAAAAAGAAACTTCAAAAAAGAGAACATCAAGTTAATAACAGAAAAATTTAACACAAATTTTATGAACTTAACCAAACGGTTAAAAGCCAAATATAAAAGAAAGAAAGCAAACAGTACTATTATTAATAATAAATTTAGTGAAAGGAAACAGGATAAAGTACTTGATCGTGCAACGGTTGAAGAATTTGAAAAAATTATTAAAGGCATGAAAAAAAAACTGATGCAATGGGGCATGATGGTTTATGTCTAAATTACTTCAAAAAAGTTACAAAAATACTGCTAAATGGTTAACTAAACTAACACATAGTGTTATTGATTGTGAAATTTGGCCTACAAATTTAAAAGTGCAAGTTATTAGGCCAATATACAAAACTGGAACTAAAAAGGATATGGATAATTACAGGCCTATTGCTATTTTACCTGTGATAAACAAAATGATTGAAAAATATTTTGTCAATAAACTAAATTCTTTTCTTGAAAAATGGAACATTATTATTGGAGAACAATTTGGGTTCCAAAAAGGAAAAGGAACCAACGAAGCATTAAACAAACTAAACCAAGATGTTGCAAATGCTTTGCATGATGGGAAATGTACAGGTGCTATTTTTATTGATTTACAAAAAGCATTTGATACTATAAATAGAGATCGACTTAACCAGAAATTGCACATGTATGGTCTTGAGGATATTTGGACGGGAGAAAAGGTTGTGTTAAAATAAATGATTTTTGCAGTAGTGAAATGAAACAAACAGATGGGACGGGTCAGTTTTGGGACCAATTTTATTCATTGTATACATAAATGATATAAATCAAAAACAGGAAATGAATTTAACAATGTTTGCTGATGACATTTTATGTATTGTTATTGAGGAAAACTTAGAATTACTAAAACAAAAAATGCAACATAATTTAAACAAAATACATTTTTGGTGCTTGGATAATGAACTGTACATGAATGAGATAAAAACTAAATTCATGTTTTTGAAAAGTAAGTCAAATAACGATTTTGATATTATTATCCGCGCTGAATAATGTACTGTACGATCATGCGAGGAAAATTGCAGCGTTTTTGAACAAGTAAATAATTATAGGTATCTTTGTGTTGTTGTAGATAATCGATGGGCCTTTGATATTCATATTGATCAAATTATAAAAAAAATGTAGGTAAGTAATGCCCAAATTACATTATTTGAAAAAAATATAAAATGATAAAACTAGAATTATAATTTATAATTCATGGATCAAACCACATATTTTGTATGGATTGGAAATTTATGGGACAGCAAAAAATAAAGAAATATCCAGACTCCAAAAACTACAAAACAGAATGATTAAAATATTGTTTGCCAAAAACGATTTGCATTCTAGTACACTCATTTTTCAAAAAATGAAGATTTTAAACATAACACAGCTATACAATTATATCATTCTGTTAAAAAAAATTTTCGACATGAAAAATAGACGATAGACCACTATTAAGGCTAAGAAATATCAAACAAAAAATGTTTCCTTTCATCAAATAATGACCAGAAACAAATTTGGAGAAAAACTTAAAGGTTACTACGTACCAAGTATTTGCAATAAGCTACCAGACAAATCTTGGAGTATTTGCCATTTCAAACATCTCAAAAAATTTTAACACAATTGCTTCTTCTAACTTAACAGCTAAATATATTCGTTATCTCATTTCGTATCTATCTCTGCTCTGAAATGTTTACAATTTTATTTTTCTTAGGTTTGAAATTGTTGTATGCTACTGTGAAATATTGAGTGTTTTTTCTTTTTCTTTCAGATTTGTTGAATTTGTTGTTAAAATTACTATATTTTGAGTATTTTTCAAATTCCTTAAGATTGTTGCTGTAATTACTATGATTAATGTACACCACATTGCGAGCCATGGCTTCGTGGTGTATTTGTTGAAATTTGGAAGTACAATAAAAATAAATAAAAATAAAAAAGCGCCAAAAACACACAAGTGTCAGTAACGCCATCTCTGGTGTGCCACTAGAGACATAGAGAGCAACCCACATTGAAGAAACCACCGAACAAATAGCCTCACAAAATTACTGGAATCATACGTCCTGGGTCCAAGATCTAGACACTGTATACTTATAGTTAAACTACGACGTTCGGTAACAATGCATCATACCAGCCGAAGTCGCTCGTATGGTTAAGCACCGCATTGTTAGGGAACAATTTGTTTTAACAGATTTATACCGACTTACAACATTTACTATTGTACCAACATACATTCTCTCTCATTTTACGTACTGTACATGCTGATATTTGGTTCCGAATGGCTCATTCAGCTAACAAGGGAATTGAGAAATTTCTCCTTCACCCCACAATGAGGCCTTGATAGTCTGTTCCACATTATGTTTGCAGGAAACTGACAGTATGAGTCTGCGAGTGCAAAAACATGTGAATATCTTATTTGTAGACTCTAAACAGTTACCGTTAGAGTCTACGAGTGGATATCTATGTGTCTTTGCACTCGTAGTGGAAGGAAACGAGGCATCATATATTCATTTTCCTGTAACATAATGTGGAACAGACTATAGCAGGGAGGTAGGAAAAAGCGGCTGGTGGTTTCTCGAACGTTGTGATACGCGAACGGAAACTAAAATAAAAATGTCATTTGGAAAGAACTGGACATCCCAGTGATACAGTGCAAGGCTACCAGAGGAGAGCAGTGAACACGAATAAAAACAGCAAGCCAGGTTTATTGATACACTTCCATCCACATTTACAGCACGTATGCATTGTGAGAAAAACTCTAGTCCAGGAACTTAATTGCAGCACCACAACAAAAATACGTTGGCTCTGCTGCAGCTGGGTGTTGAACTAAGTGAATGATGGGGAAACTAAATATTGGTGGCTAATGTCAATTTGAATTACAGTACACTGTTACAAATTAGATAACGGAAATGATACTAAAACGAGTCAACGGTGCAGAATAATTTACAAGTATAGTAATTTATTAATTATTACAAACAGAAGTTGAATTACTTAACCTATAATGCAGCCAACGCCAGAACGACTGAATACCAAATCGGCTCGATAATGTTCGGCTCGATAATGTTCGATTGCCTGAACGGGAATTGAGCCCTAGACTTTGAGACCAAAAACCAAAGTCCTACCGCTAAGCCATACTGACACGGCCAATAGGAAACAGCCGCATGAAGCGTTTATGATACACAATGCACATAAGCAAAACCTTTCCAATCGTCACTGGAGGGATGCTTGTATGGGCACCACACACTAAGTTAACAGAAAGGAACACACAATACAGCGTGAAATCTAGAATAACTTTTAACTTTTATCTTTTGTCAGCTTGTTCAGAAATGAACAGCGCCATGATTTGTTTGAATTAAACATGTTTGTGACTTCAGGAGCTATTGACCTTGCACACCAATCCCCAGTTCCTGAGTCAACATTGAGTGAAATGTCACACATGGGCAGTACCGGTTTCCTGGAGAAGAAACTCCGAGAAAGTTCCAGGCCAGGAATCCGGAAGTAAATAAACCAGTTGGAAGGCGACGTCACGAACGTTTTGATGAAGACGGACTTCCAACTCAGCCTCCTACGTGAGCAGCCCTAAGCTGCTAACTGTCCAACGTTCCTATTATGTAAAGTTTAAATTATAACTGTTATGTATAGTTTTCTGTCATGCCTATTAAACTCTTATTTCGAGTTACAAAGTTTTAAGTCTTTGAAAGAATCCACAGTCGTAGTTAAAATACTCACCTCTAACAAGTGGTAACAGGAGCGTGTGAATTTTTAGGCAGAACGTAAAAATATTAATTCACTTCCCAAACCTAATACGAAAAATGTTCGGGCGCTATTCATCAGTATTTCTTCGGAAATAATACTCGTATGCAGTGGTATTCACCGTCAAGTCAAGACTGGAGCCACGACAAGATTGGGAAAGATGTTCAAAAATGGCAGAAAACACGACAGCTTCAAAGGACAGGCAGCAGGACCTAAAAGGCAAGTACAAAATATTGTCAGCGGTTGCGAAGTCCAGCCAAACAGTATAGAATGGCGTGTCAAAGTTTTTTTTAAACTAAGAAGAATGAAAGTAATCCCGCCGGAGTAATTTAAAGGGTTTACACGTAGCCTAGGTGTGTACTAGCTGAAGTTTAATGATGGCAGAAGCAGCTTTAAAAATGTCTAGTATCCAAAATTTATAGCTTCTGGATGGGAAGAATTATGCTACTTGGTCAGGCAGGGTAGAAGCGTTGCTTAAGCACCAGGGCGTTTGGAATTTGTTGATGTCAGGAAAAGATAAACCTGTTGACGAAAGGGAATTAGCAAAATGGGAACTAGCTAACGAAAAAGCATCTGGCCTAATATTGCTAGCTGTAGATAACGTCACGTTCAAGTGCCAAGAAATTTAACTGACGCATCAAAAATATGGAAGCATCTAAAAGATAGATACGAACCCTCCAATATTTTGAGGTATTTGTCGCTACGAAGACAGTTGCACGACTTGCGTAAAACTAGTGAGATGTCAATAAGTGAATACTTGGGAAAAATCGGGACTATATTTGAAAGCATAGCCCAAACCGGTAAAACCATTGATGATGAAGAGAAAGCATGCTACATTATACTAGGCTTACCAGTTTCCTATGACAACTTAATAACAAGTTACTTAGCACCTTTAAAGAAGGATGGCAAGCTTAAATGTGAAGACATAGAACATTTATTAATAATGCACGAGTCTAAACAAATTGCATTGTCTGAAAATAAAACTGTTTCAGAGACGACTTACTACGCAAATCAAAGACAGAAGCCGAGAGGACAGCAGATTCAATCCGACATCACGTGCTACAGATGCGGCGGAAAAAATCACAAGTCTAGTACCTGCAGCTCTCCAGCCCCACCCCGAGACCAAAGAAGAGGACGTGGCCGAGGACGAAGCAAGTGGCGTGGTAATCATAATAATTCTCAAAGAGAAATTTCTGCAAGTAAGGAAAGTGTGTCATGCTTCACGTATGCAAAGTATGTTAACGTAAAAGCATACGCAGCAAAAACTGGATGGAATTTAAAAAATGCACTAGTGGTCGATTCCGGTTCAGCGCGGCTCATAGCCTGCAATAAAAATTGGTTTGCAAGCACGTATAACATTGAAACTGAAAGTGTAAAATGTGCAACGAAGGCTGACCCAGTCTCGACAAAATATAGAAGGTGTTGTAAAAATAGACACAAATGGTGTAGTACTATCCATGCAAAGAACTTTATTTTTACCTGAATTCGAAGTGAATTTATTTTCTGTAGGACAAGCAATGAAAGCCGGCCTCCGTATAGTTTTTGATCAAGATCGCTGTGAAATAATTCAGAAAAAGACAGACCGTCTAATAGCATCAGCAAGTTGTATTGCCGGATTATTTATAATTAATGACCCAAAAATAACTCGGTCATACAGTTTAGTATCAAGTTTAAAGAGTGGAAACCTGGCGCAAATACAATTAGAGTCAAGTGCAAAGAGTAGTAAAACTTTTGCTCAAGCCAGTGTTAACCAGCCAGCGTATCAAACTAACTTAAAGCCTAACTCTGACGTAGGTCAAGTGCCCGCATTTCCCTGCACGCAAAATGCCGACAAGCATGCCAGGCAAATAAAGTTAAAGCAAGGTGTCTTCAATAAAAGCACTTACGTGTGGCACAGGAGGTTTATGCATGTTTCAGCTTTAACGTTAAAGAAAATGGCCAAATCAAATGCACTACGTGGTTTTTGCCATAAATCATTAATAAAACCAAGATCAAATGCATGTAGTGACTATCTCCAAGGAAACATAAAAACAAAGCCTTTTAAAACTATCAATGCAGATCGCATACCCGAGTGCTTAAGTATTGTTTACTCTGATATCGTTGGGCCGTTTCCTACCCCAACAATGGCAGGCTCTTATTATTTTGCAACATTTATTGATGGCAAAAGTCGATTTGTTCAGGTAGCGTTCCTGAAAACGAAGGATGAATTGTTTGAAAAATTTAAGCAATATAAACTCAAAGCTGAAGCCGCAACGGGTTGCAGAATAAAGGTTTTTCAATCTGACCACGGGAGGGAATATGAAACAAAATGTATGGAAGATTTCATGTTGCAAAATGGAATTAAACACCAGTTCTCCCCCCCTTACTCCCCTTCCTCCAATGGAATTGCAGAGAGGCAGAATTTGACGATAATGAGTTTGGTCCGAGCAACTTTAGTCCAGGCAAAATTACCAACAAAGTTTTGGGGTGAATTAGTAAATACTGCAGTTTACATTCGCAATCACTGTACTAATGTAAGAAACAAATTTAGGACACCAAGACAAATGTGGGAAAACACGAAATATAAACCCACGGTAAAATATTTTAGAGCAATTGGTTGTCTTTGTTTTGCGCTCAAACCACCATTGAAACGTTCAAAGCTAGATGCTAGAGGAATTCCATGCATAATGATCGGCTATGATCAACAATCCAGAGCGTACAGACTATATGACATTTATAATAAGAAGATAATTGTTAGCAGAAGTGTAACCTTCCAAGAGGATGTACTAGGCTCATCCAGACTGGCCGACAACAATGAAGTCCAAAATGGTAAAGACCTAGACTCGCTAATTATTGACTTGTCATTCAATCCAACGGAAGTTGAAGACAAGGTCGAACCACTACAACTTCAACCTACCCAAGTTTCACCTCGACCGCAAGTGCTGCAGCCAATGGTTCAGACCCCAGAAGTTCGACTAACCAGAAGTCGCGCCCTAAGAGAAGAGATAGTTGTCCCAGAAATCCACCAGAAGACTTCGTCAGAGGGGGACACAGCTCACAATGCCGTTTTTGCCGAAGCCTCTAGTGATTTCAAGAAAACGGAAGATGACTATGTTTTTGCATTGAATGCTACTCCTCAAGAACCGAGAACTGTAACTGAAGCCATATGAACAGTCCGGAAGCAAACCAATGGAGAATAGCCATGAATGACGAGTACGGATCTCTCATAGCAAACGGAACATGGGAGCTAGTGGATATACCAGAGGGCGCCCACACTATAGGAAGCAAGTGGGTGTTAAAAATAAAGAAGAATGCCAAAGGCGAAATAGAGCGCTACAAAGCACGCCTAGTGGCAAAAGGATTTGCACAAAAATATGGAGCCGAATTCCAAGAAATTTACGCACCTGTCGCCGGACTTTCCACCATCAGACTTTTAATTTCAGTAGCCGTCCAGAAAGGTTACTATGTAGATCAGTACGACATAAAAACTGCCTACTTGAACGGTTTCCTAGGAGACGGAGAGCAAATCTACATGGACCAACCTGAAGGGTTCATTGTTCAAGGTCATGAGCACCAAGTATGTCGTATAATCCGTAGCCTCTATGGCTTAAAACAAAGTGCACGAAGGTGGTACATACGTTTCGCCGAGGAGATGCAGAAGAATGGCTTGAAGAGGTGTCGCTCCGACGCTTGTGTATTTTTCCTCAGAGAAGGCAAAGAAATATGTCTGTTAATTGTATACGTGGATGATGTCGCCGCCATCACTTCCAGTCCGAAGATGCGACAGTTTGCAAGAAGCGTTTTGACGAAAAACTTTGAAATTCACCCTCTTGGCCCAATAAATTTTATGTTGGAATCCAATTTTCAAAGACTCAAGATGGTGCTATCACCATGAACCAGACGCAGTACATCAAGAAAGTTCTGTCACGTTTTGGGATGCAGGATTGCACACCAGTGACGACTCCCTCAGTACCAAGAGGACAAGAAACTTAACTGAATGTCCAGACAAGATTCCACTACGAGAACTTGTTGGTGCACTCTCTTAATTTCAAATGGCACACGCCCTGATATTTCCTTCGCTGTGAACTGCTTAGCACAACGTGCATCCACACCTACAAGGGAGGATTGGCAAGCTGGAAAGAGAATCCTTCGATACTTGCAGGGAACCAAGGAGCAGAGCTTAGTCTTACGACCAGATCACACCGGACTCCAAATCTACACTGATGCGAGTCATGCAAGCGATTTGGAAACTCGCAGGTCCACAACAGGAGTAGTGGCAACTTATGGCGATGTACCTTTCCTTTGGAGATCAAACCTACAAAGGACAGTTTCCCTGAGCACCACGGAATCTGAGTATAAGGCGATTTCCCAAGGCATACAAGAGTGCCTCTGGACTAGGGAACTATTAATTGAAACAGGCATCATACCTGCCGATGGTGTCAAGCCTACACCACTTTGCACGGACTCACAAAGTGCTCGTGCCCACGCAGTGATCTATGTGGAAAAATCACGCACAAAATACATAGACATTATCACCATGTGCGTGAACGAATAGAAGACAAAAGTGTGGAAATACTTTACATCCCCACAAAATCAAATGTTGCCGATTTATTAACAAAATCGCAGCCTGGACCAAGACAAAACTTGTTGATTAATAAATTAAATGTTTTTGTTTCCAGGTAAACCTCCTTCAGTCAGAGGGGGAAATTGTCAGCTTGTTCAGAAATGAACAGCGCCATGATTTGTTTGAATTAAACATGTTTGTGACTTCAGGAGCTATTGACCTTGCACACCAATCCCCAGTTCCTGAGTCAACATTGAGTGAAATGTCACACATGGGTAGTACCGGTTTCCTGGAGAAGAAACTCCGAGAAAGTTCCAGGCCAGGAATCCGGAAGTAAATAAACCAGTTGGAAGGCGACGTCACGAACGTTTTGAAGAAGACGGACTTCCAACTCAGCCTCCTACGTGAGCAGCCCTAAGCTGCTAACTGTCCAACGTTCCTATTATGTAAAGTTTAAATTATAACTGTTATGTATAGTTTTCTGTCATGCCTATTAAACTCTTATTTCGAGTTACAAAGTTTAAAGTCTTTGAAAGAATCCACAGTCGTAGTTAAAATACTCACCTCTAAGACTAGAATAAACAGGACGGAAAGCAAACCTACGCGCACGAATGCACATGTGTGCATGTTAAATGTTACCTATGGCCGTTTCCTTTTGGCCGTGTCACTATGGCTTAGCGGTAGGACTTCGGTCTTTGGTCTCAAAATAGAGGGTTCAATTCCCACTCATACAGTCTGACATTTAAGCCCAAAAGCCAACGGAAATAGGGTTGCGACCTTATTTATTTAAAACTTACTAAGGCAGTAAGAAAGATCTTATCACGGGCTTTTCATATTGTTTAGGGGGTAAAACTACTAATCAGTTTGGAGTTATAACTCCACAAACCATATTTGTATTCCCACCACGCTTTTGGGTTAATTGAAGTATTGATATAAAACCCAAGGCTCTTAATATTTCAAACGTTAAATAAAATGCATGAAAACTGCGTAGTAAACAATTTTCAATTTTTTTTATTTCAAACAAATTTCGCCCGGACTTCAGCATGACGAAAAATCTGGTGGGAATCCTTAAAAAGCTTTGTTTTAGGTAGGATAGCTCTATCGCTGAATACAGTGTTATAACAAAATTAGTCAGAGATAACACAAGATGGCATATTAAAATTGCCCTATGACGATTCAAGATTTAAGTTACACAATTTTTGTTAGACTTATCGAACAGAAAATTGGTTTAATTTAACTTCTAAAAACACACATATTTTCAAGTAAATACTTTCATACTCGACATAGTATTTAATTTAGTGGCATTGTTGGAAAAGCTCATCCATATCATTCAAAAAAACCTATAGTGTCACAAACAAAAAACAATACACGAAAAACAAAAAACAATATCGTGCGATAGTTACCATAGTACTGACCTTCTGCTAATGAGGTCAGTATTTTCCAATAAGGACAGCTATTGACCATTAACGATGGCTATCCAATAGCGATCAAAGACATAGGTTGGCAAAAAGGCCAAATGGCCAAATGGCCAAAAGCCAAAAATTATCCCAGGCGACCTCAACCGAAACGGATTCAGCTAGTGTGTTTGACCAGTTATTCTCCAAAAGCGCTGCCCTCAATGCCAAATAATTGATTTTGGCAGAGCCGTGAGTCAGAACAGTGGAATTTGCTGAACCATTCAAACGGAACGGAAATTTATGATGCTATGGTCGCTTAAAGTAAGAAGAGATCCGATGTTAACGTCGAAAATGATCCAGTCATCATCCGTCGCTTCTTCAAGGCTAGGCGTGTACCCTGCATTTTTCCGGTCAAGAGAGTTCACAGTTCCGATGCAGTGCTGTACTAAGGAGTTAGTTTCGTCTTTTAATTTCAAATTTGTTCTATAGGCCGAAATTCTTTATCTGAACTTATGTTGTCCCCTTTAAGTGGCGCCGCCTGCAGGTGGTTGCAGGGAATCCGATATATAGTATTCTTGTTTGCTTCTTGTCCCCTGTTTTCCTCTGGTATTGTGAGCTGCTTTAAGGTGGTTACTAGGTATACGCCTGGTTTTATCACTGACAGAATTGTTTTGGAGTGGTTCCGCAATTCCTTGGAAGTATGGACCAAAACAAAAAATATTCTGGTTTATTATGAGCTTGCTTGCTGGGTTGAAAGCTGCACTAATTAATTTTGTCAAGAGGTAAAACGGGTAGCCATTGACTATGTATTTCTGCAACGAGTACTTCAGCTCTCTGTCGAGAATTGTCTTGTTCGTAATATGGAATATGTCTTGTTGGCTGATAACAGCCACCAGAACTCCTGCAAGTACCTTGCTGGTGGAGTAGAAGTGTTTTTTTTTTTGGGGGGGGGGGGGTTATACTAGACAGAACGTGAAAATACCATTTGGGACATGTCAAGGGGCTACTGGCATCTGCTCAAGACGCGGGCATTTCAAAGGCCGTCACCTGGCAGGTCTGAAGGAGCCTACCACAGAAATCATCCTTACCCACCCCACATATGCCTCCCTGCAAGTCTTGCCTAAAAACCGTTGACCAAGCAAGACTGGATTGCGCAGCATGCATCTGCACAGCATACTGAAATGCGAAAAATGGCTCCGAGGCTTCAGCATAGAGGCTGACCACTGGAGATGTCTGAAACGCCCTTGTCGCCACACGCAGGCCACTCTCCAGTGTCCAACATTTGGAGAGTCGAGTCACTAGCTGAACCATAGACATAATCAAGTTTGCTGAGGACAAAGGCTTGGAAGAGGCGCAACATGGCTGTGCGATCTGAAACCCCATGATGTGCTCGACAGAACCCCAACGGTGTTAAGTGCCTGCAAAGCCATGTCTTAAATTGGTACAAGTTTGATCGCAAAGACAACACAGAATCAAACACCAGACCCAGGAAACCTGTCTGTTGGACCACAGGAATCTGTGCCTGACGCAAGTCTAGGCAAGGATCTGGGTGCCGTGTTCGTTGACGGCAAAAAAGGACTCAACTCTGTTTTGTCCAGAGAAAACCGGAAGCCATTACTAACTGCCCAGCTCTGGACTTTGTTAATTACCAGCTGCATCTATTGCTCGCATGTACGCATACGAGCTGCCTGAAAGCGAAGCCCGAAGTCATCAACAATCAATGTCTGGGCAATGATATCAACGGGAAAAAGGATGGCTGAGGACACCTCCTTGAGGCACACCATTTTGCAAAACACTGTCCCGAAATGAACGCGAAATTAACGGTGTGAGAGGAAAGCCAAAAGGAACTGCCACATCCATCCCTTCAAGCCATAGTTGTAGAGATTACGAAAATCCCATAACACCAGTGGTGACAAATAATGTTAAATTTCCTGTATGTTAATGGATACCAGCTCTCACACTTTTTAATCCCCGTTGATTGCTTAGATTTCATTATTACAACAGGAAGTTTTTATGCACGTCATTATCAGTTTGAGATTCCTATGCTTAAGCTATATGAATACAGAGAGATAGGACACAGCTGCACAACAAGACCATTTTGCTCTCTAAAAGTGTTTGCTAATCTACAGTTCTTTATTAACAGTGAGCTTCGAATTTCCACTAGAATAAATCACCAATACACAAACAATTAAATGCATTATAAATAACAACAAGGATAAAAATAAACATGAAAAACAATGATATAAAATATTGCTACAACATTGGCGCAAATTTGCGTTACTTCCCAAAATGTGCCTATTCTCACTAGAATTCAAAATTCAACATGTCGTCCTTTGCTGTTTTGTCGAACGATAAACAAACCATCGAATGCAGTGTTGAGAATATGATTGTTTTCTTCTTGTCGTAAATCGGCGCCGTCACGCTTTTTGTACTATACTTCTAGAAAACCAAATACTTCATTCAAGAAGAGACACAGCCAAAAAGATTTAGTATTGCAAAGTAACACGTAACGAGCGAGAAAATGTAGCTTTAGCTGGCAATCGACCAATCGCTCTTGATCATCTATTTTCAGTTAATCCCCAATAACAATTGCCCCTAGCAAACCGCAATCCCATTTCTGAAGTTTTTTTTCTCGTTTTTCCCTTACATGGTGAGTCGTGTGTTTAATACACGGCAAATGGCCAAGAGGTGTGCGAGGCAAGTTTATAACAAACAGCACTTACAGTTGTACCAGGCTTCCTCTGGAGTTTGTTTCGCCCTGGGTTTTGTTTCGTGGTGTTCGTCTGATGCTTAGTTTGACGGATAATTTTCTTTCGTTCGTTTCGGTTCGTAGGTTTGCTTCGCCCGTGATTGTTTCCCAGTTTTCGTTCGGTGTTGCCTAGACGTTCGCTGCAATGAGTAATTTGTCTTCACGCAATACGTTCTTTTTTGTTCCCATCCTCTCCCTCCCCTCTTTTCCTCCTGTCCTCTCCCTCCCCTCTCTCATCCCTCCCTCTTTGTGCACCTACCCGTGACTCTCTTTCCCTTCCCATTTGCTGCACGTATTTGAATTTGGATAGTAGTTGAATTAAATGCTACCCCTGCCCGTACCTCCCCTCCTCTCCATTCCCCTCCCTACTTCTCACCATATCTACTCGGCTCTCTCTTGAGTGAGCTGTATGCCTAGTCGCTGGTGACGTGTAGTGGTCAGTACTTTTTCTTCGGCTCTTCTCTTACAATATACAACAATGACTTGCTCGACACAATCATTTGTTGAATCTCTGTTTTGCATTGCTTTTACCGCTCAGCTCTGAAATGTTGACTTATAATGTAAGTTTCTTAAAGCCATGTGTAATCATATGAGCATAAATTCCATGATTATAATATGCTCATATGATAAGAACCTAGAAATTATGAGATACGAGTTTAGAACTATAACTAATATGATTCGAGTTCTTTCAAGGTTAGTATGTTGCTAATCTATAACAAAAGAGTTTTGAATCATCACAGTAAACTATAAAGTAATAGGAATCATCAAACACATAATACCACTATAAAACTGCTATCAATAACTTGCAAATAAGCTCAAGGTACCAGGCAATGAAGAATTGTAGTTAATCCTTTGCGGTATTTTTCCTTGTCATTGATATCGATATTTTCCAACCTATTTTCACTTGGGAGGTAGCGAGATAGTAGTGTTCCCTACATTTTGTCAATTTATACGAAAGATCTAAAGTTTTTCGTAAGAAGTTACCACCAATGTAATGACCTTTAAGGAGGCTTTCTTAAGGTTGACTGCCTGTAGGTTCGATTTGGCCTTAAGGGACCTAAAGGCCTATTTAGGCTAAAGACCAGTAGGTACACATATCTGCTACATCGGGACATTAGGGGCAAGGCTCTTAAAATAGTAATGACACTGATTGGTAACTCGGCATTTACGCTTATCCTAACCCCCAAACCAGCAAAAAAGCATGTTTCACGATTAAAGTGCAGCTATCTGCAAAATTTCAGCATTATTACCGTGTGGAATAGTTTCTTTTCGTGAAACTAGAATTGGCGTTAGCTAGCAATAAGGCAAATATCAACGTTATTCACGTCGATTTTTCAACAAGAAAACGTTAAGGTGTGTCACTGACAGTGACTTTATGTTGTCAGGCGATCAAACTCTCCCGATCAAACAAGTTTCAGACTTTTCTGTCGTATACAGGGGTGTACTGGCCATACGGGAAAACAGGAGGTTTCCCGTGGAGCCTATGCTCAACACGCCTCCGCCCGTCGGGGGCGGGCCCCCGGAAGCTATTGCATTTTTTCATGATGACATTTCTACGAAATGCACAAGAGATGGGCTAGCGTTAACATTTCCCAGGCCTAAATGACCCTGCCAGTATGCCCCTGGTCGCATTGTTATTTATCCTCAGATGGCTGAACACAACAAAAGACCTTAGCTGTAAAGGCACATCTACGCCAAAAGAAAACTTATTAAGGATTCCCTCAAACTTTTCGGCCGTGTAAAGTCGTGATATTAAACGCCAAGCTTTTTCCCCAAGCTAATCTTACCAAGGAATAGTTCGAAGGTTAATGAAATATGTGAAAATTGCTTACTTTAATTATTTCGTTATACGGTGGGAATAGCTTGGCGAAAGAGCTTGGCGTTTGATATCACGACTTCACACGGCCGAAAATCTTGACGGGAATCCTTAACAAGTTTGTTTTGGGGATATATATCAGATATTTTTGGTCAAAATGGAAGAAATCCATTTTTTTTTTAGCATTTGTGAGATGTAAACACCAACGTAGTTTTCTAGTCCATTTCTTTTTTTCTTTGTTGGTTTTCGTTACATTTTGGGGACAGCATCACCTTTTTTCATATGATTAATATTTCGTATTAGTACTGCTGTATCTCTTTGCAAATGCCTGGATTTATTTAATGTTCAGTTTACTGACGCTTGCTGATTAGCATTATTTGCTGATTGGCGTTGTTATGAAACATTGCTCAAAGAGCTGCTTGTACAAACGAAACTACCTATACACAACCTTATACTATTTTACTTCCGTCTACGACTTGCAGCTGGCGTTTGCTGACTGGAATTGTTGCATCAAATATGAATGTTATTCACGTCGTTTTTTCAACGGTAAGATGTGTCACCAACAGTGACTTTTAAGTTTTCAGGCGACCAAAGGCTCCGTTCAAGCAAGTTTCCACCTTTTCTATCACATTGTTATTTATCCTCACATGGCTTAAAACAGCCAAACTGCCTTAGCTGTAGAGACACAACGTTTCTAGTCGCCATGCACGTATATATATTATCTGGATGTTATCGTTAATCGTTGATGTTGGCGGGCGACACACTAGCGTGTGTCTTGATGTGTCTAGTGGTCTTGGCGGGAGACACACTAGCGTGTGTATTGATCAGAATTCCCTATGAATTATTTAGCGTTCGCGAGCAGCAGTTTTCCCTGTAGCCTGGAGATCAGTGTTATCGATTTTTGGTAGTCATAACGAAGTCGCAAGAGACAAAATCCGTTGTATCGACTCGGACACAATGACCATGAGTCAGCGAGCGCTCTTAGTCTGCAACTCTACCGTAGATCTTAAGTCCTAAGTTAAAATACCTTACTGTTGTAAGTCATGCCATTCTCGAAGATGGGGATTATGCTAAGCTCGATTCTTGTCTTGTACTTCTTTACGAATTTTGTACAGTAAGTATGTTTCAGAGTTGGTTGAACTCCTTAACTTGTTTTAGTGGCTTTACCATTTATTTTTATTTTTAAATCTGTTTAAGATTATTTAATGCGTGGTGGTGACGTCACATTACAACAGCCGCATTTCATAACTAAGCGCTAACATTCTCAACATGCAGACTAACGTAATCCTAAAGTAAAGCGGCTCTAGAATGCCACTTTTATCGTATAGCCATCAGGACAAAATATGGCATAACATAAAATACACTACGCTAATCACCCAAGGCTAACCAGTGACCACACTATTTTCCAGTGTTTACTAGACTACTGATTATCCCATGTAATTAAAATCACAACCAACGGTAATTAAACCCACTCTACGTGAGCACTGATTACCTCACACGTCTCTGCAACGTGTCGTATCGATGAAAAACGGAACTATGATGCGGTTGACAGTAGAACACAACGATACTCTTATTTACATGTCAGTAAGAGTTGATGTCAAAAGAAAAAAAAACCATTATCCTTCACTATCTTGAAGACTCAGGAGGCGGAGAAGAAAATCGAAATTTACCCAAGTTAAACGATCATGTCGAATAAACAGGATGTCGAATAAATCAAAAACAACGTTTTCTCTCCCAGTTTGGAGTCGTTTTCAAGTAAAAGGTTATACTAAATCTAAAATATTGATAGTAACAAATAAATCGCTGTTCAATTCAACAGAAGGCATTGGTATGAAAAGTCAACTCGCCCTTTACAATTCAAAAGAAAAGCCATCACAATTCCAAGCGAAAAGTGCTAACTGCCATATTCAAATGTAATTCTCATCTCAGGTCGGAGAATAGAAAAGTGGACAAGAAAAAGGTTCTCTTGACAAAAAAGTAGTCCAGATCTAGATTAAATCTCGATTAAACCACGAGATAGTATCTGGAGGGCATAACTACAAGAGGCACTAGATTAAAATGTAAGGGGAAACAACGGCATTTCTAGTCAAGACAGTGCTTTGAGAGCGGATATCTTAGGCTTAAAAAAACGTTGTTTGCGCCAACAACAAAAATCGCGCATTATAGGCTTAGGAAATCCAGACTAATAGCATTGGCTTCAATAAGACGCCCTTATTTTTTCCCTCCAGTGCCCCTTGCAGCTAACTCAGTTACCGGCTCCACCATAGAGTTATATACAATAATACCACGTTATGTCATTGCTCTATACAAATCCAGAGATTCCAAATACCAAAATGGTATAATAAAAATGGAAAAAGGAACAAAAAATATTGCACAGATTTTTCATTTCAAGAAATTTCATTGTAGTAACAAAAAAGAACTTAAACAATTGCTGAAAGGTACATGCATCCATATTGGCCTTCATGTATGACTCAGTTTTGCGACATTAGTTCAAACGTATGTAAATGTTTCCAACACATTCATTTTCTTGTTATTTTTACGCTTTCGCGCGACATGATGTTGCGACATTAACTATATACAACCTGTGAAAATGTTGTAAACTCTGATCTCAACAGGTCGCACGACGTACCGGAAGGATTTATGTCCCTTTAAGAAATTGTTATTGAATGAAAGAAAATTATAATACATAATACGAAGTATTTTAAATAAACTATTTAAATATTAGAGTACGACATTGTAAGTAGATAGCTTAGCATTTGGTTTTATTTATTACTAGTTAAGTAAGCCAACAATATAATTAGGTGTAAAAAACTAAAATTGATTATGTTTCCTTGCTTGATGCTCACACATGTTTTAATTAATGTCAAGCATTACCATCATTCAAGCAATATAATCTTTATAACTAAGAGCGTAGTTTTGTTTGTTTGTTTGTTAGTTTGCGTGTGTGCCCGCGAATAGAATCTCGATAATCTTATTTTTTTTGTTTGTTGGTATGTCCGTCGTGTATCGGACTATTCCACAACTCCTCGAACGTCGCTCTACTAAGAGTGCACATTAAATCTTTTATACCGGCCCATTGATGCAAAATCCATAATACAACAATTACAAAAACATTGTGTCAGTTGGGCTGATACGGTTTTAAACAGCCAACTCGACAACAATGTGCATGCTTTCTTATTACCCTACTTTCGTTCCGACCATTGTTAAAAGGATGCTGTATAAATCCCATAAGCGCACAGTTACAACAATGCTCAACAATGGTTGCAGACTTATTCTGCATACTTATCTGTACACTTATATTGCATACTTATTTTGCACACTTTTAGAATTCTAAATTTCTATTCTATATTCTAAATTTCATCTTTGTAAAGCAATATGAAGTTCGGATTGGGAGGGGTCAGGCCTCTCCAGGAATATACTGCAGGGCCTTAGCAACACTCGCACCGGGTGAACCGGGTTATTGTGGAGGGGGGACCTCGGCGTAAATTGTAACGCACGTTTTTCTGCAACTTGGAGATACAATTTAAAACACGTGACTCCGGTTGGGGAGGGGGGGGGGGATCGGCACCCGGGAAGATAACGTTTTTCCATGAAAAGGGCGTGAATTTGAAACGTTGCCTGCAACTGAGCGATGCAATTTTTACACGAATTCATTTATAATTTGTTTTAATAATTTTTTTTTAACAAGGGTTTCCTGCAGTGTGGCAGTAACAAGAAAGGTAGCGTATTTTTAAAGAAATCTGCGTGAATTTAAAACATTTTCCTGGAAATTAAAATGCAATTTTCATACGAATTCATGTGAAATTGTTGAATAAAGTTTATTTTTTTCAACAAGGGCCTCCTGTAGTAGGGGCCTTCCCGGGTTCTCGGAAGGCCCAATCCGTCACTGTTTTATATCACTACTTTAAATTTTCCGCAGTGTTACATTCTAAACCTTCAACATTACTGTCTTTAACAACTGCAACAGCTCTATTGCCTGCAGTATTGGTCGATTCTGAAGTGCTCCTTCAGCGAACAACGGAAATAAAATTTTGCCCCTTCAGACTACAACTAAACTTTAGTAACAATATCCCACGTGGGTTGACTGTTCAAAGAGTATTGTTAAGGCATTGTAGCTCTGGGTAACTGAGTGATGCTTCATTTCGAATGTCCCCTTCGACGAACAATGGAAATTTTAACAATACGACTCTTGAAACGTCATATCAAAGCATACTGTTAGAGTCCGGCCACTGAAAAAATGACTCGGCGTTCGTCGAATATCGCCCATGTTTGCCAGTACGATA
>JAHWFP010221033.1:0-12579 GCA_023313725.1 Lithobius niger
CTTCCTTCTGCGCATTGCGTGGTAAAGCTTTTATTATTATTATATTATATTATATTGGAAATGTTATGGCTGCAGGCGTTCTAGGTCGAATGGAGCCCTTGTCCCTGACGTGACCGTGATAACGGGCTCACTGAGTATTTTTATGCCAATGGTGGAGAAGGCATATCAGTATAGGCGCTGTGTCAGTGATCAGAATTCGGATAACGTCACTCCAACGAACGTTAATGCGTAAAGATGTCTTACTGTACTGCACTATTTATAATAATATGAAACAACAATTACACAGACAAATATTTAAAAAGTCTGTATAATACACTAATTATGCGTGCACGCCAAAACACCGATACATTAAACTTCTCAAACATAAACTGCGCGTTCTTTCTGACATAGCCATTGATCAAAAACTGTCCTTGTTCCTGGTATTGGAGTTCAAATCATAGTTCGTTGCGTTCGAATGAACTTTAATCCGTTTTTATTCGTGTATCTTCACGGCTGTGAGTATGGGGATACGAGCTCTAATGTTTTTTTTCTCAACGGCGAAGCCGAATTTAGCTCCTAGGCTTGTTTTCTTGTTTCCTTTATTGCTAGCTACACAGACCACGAAATCAACGTTTTTCAGGACTCTTTTGCACCATGAAACATTGAATCCTGCCTTAACGATCTTAGTTTTACTTTGTCAGTGGACTTTTGCCTCAAGTCTCAACGATTTTCAAAGACTTTGGCCGCATTGGGATTTGACCCCAACATGCTCAAACTGGTATAACATTGATGACCAATCCTGCCACGGATAATTAAAGTACAGAGAAGTGAGTGTTGAAGCGAGACTTAAAACATTTTGGACAGGACAGAAGTTGAGCAGAGAAAGCATTCCAGAAATTGATGATTCTGTCATTGAAGAAATGGTGGCAGGTACCAAGACGATAAGAACCCTACAATCTGACTTTATGTCCTTTGATACTTCCAGAAAAGGAGGGTAAAAGTAGTTATGATCAAGATATTTAAAAAAAAATAAACTACATGGATTATTCTTGTTTCATTGAATTAAAGGATTTTTTTAAGGCAACGTTGTGTCCTGCTCTACATTATTTAGCATTTTTTTTTGCATTAATTTGTGTAAAGCAACGCGCATTAAAAAAACTTACATTAATGCAAAGACATTACGTTTAAAGAACATGGTAAGGCTGGATTAAAAATAAAACCAAATCATTAAAAGCAGTGAAACAAGACAAATATGAAAGGCGTGCTACACATATTATAAGCAACAATAGAGCAGTGACACGACGTAGTATTATTGTATATAACTCTATGCTGGAGCCTTAATGGGTTAGCTGCAAGGGGCACTGCAGAGAGAAACAGAAGGGTGTCATACTGCAGCCGATGCTGTGAAGAGTGATTCCTTAGACCTAAAACGCGCGATTTTTGTTGTTGGAGAAAACAACGTTATTTTAAGCCTAAGAGATCCGCTCTTCCGTTGTTTTCCCTCTATTTTTATGTAGTGCACCTTGTAGTTATACCCTCCAAAACCTTACTCGTGCCAATATGGCGGCAAATTTCACTGCTCTATAGAATGTAACATCAGGAACCAATCAGTCGTCTCTTAAAATTAGTGTTAGTACCATGCCTTACATAATTTTTTTTGTTTCGCTATTTTTAAGAGATTTTTTAAGTGAAGCTGTCACCATACCGTTGCTTAACGTTTCCATTTCTCTCCACCAAGATTGTTTTCGGAATTTCAAACAAAAGACTTATTTTCCAAGCGCTGGTGCGTGGCCTGTTGGTCTAGGGGTATGATTCTCGCTTTGGGTGCGTGAGGTCCCGGGTTCAAATCCCGGACAGGCCCATTGTTTTTCCTTTTTAGCAGCTCGGTATTTTACCCCCGAATAAAATCGCCCGAATAAAAGTTGTAACGGTCTGCACAATCGAAATTTTTTTATTCAATTTTTTATTTAACTCAAACATGTGGATAGGGAAAAATAATGTTACCGTGTATTCGCCGCAGTTGTTTGCGTTTAATTATGATATATAGACCAGAATAAAGTGATTACTTGGTTTTATTATGGTTTAGCACATCTATATGCTGTTGCCTCCTGTAACTGAAATTGTGAAAAATTGCAACGTGTTGCATTTAAAATGTCGGCTCTGTGTTAATAATACTAGGAATGAGTTGAAGGCACAACGCCTTTGTGTGTATTTTCACTTTAAAACCCACATTAACGTGTGGAAAACGCAGCAAATAGTCTGCATTTATTGTAATTTATTCTTTATTTAAATGTACGGAACTCATCGGTAAAAGCTTTGAGATTCGAAATTAGTTTCTATCGTTATCAAAAAGCAAATTCTCCATTCTGTCACTGGTTGTCACACCACACTATCCTTGTGCCATTTTTAATATATCATTGTGCTTAACTAGACGAGTAGAATATTAACGTGTTATTATATCGTTTTAGTTTTGGACAGCGTTATTAAATCGTTTTAGTGGAGACGATAAAGGACAAAAATTGACTAATTATTCACTTTTGGCATGTAGAAAGTATGAAAGGCTCTATTCGAATGTTTTTGGGACATGCGGAATACAAGTCTGATAGGAACCACTATTTCTCAGTAACGTTTTTTCCGTAAAAACACGTCAAAAAAACATTTTTTGCAGGCCAACTAAACGTCGAACTCTTCTCAAAGTCCAAATGACAAGCTAGCGAACAGCGCAAACACGATCCTGATATCTATAAAAGTCGCCGAGTAACTCCGCAGAATTTCCAGGACGCGTTTTGAACGCATAGTTTCCCTGTATAGCAAACCAACGCCAAACCACACTAGAATCCAAACACACTTAAGAGTATCACTCTTAAAAATTGTTTAATGAGATGATAGGTGTTTTTTCCCAACAACGGCATTATTAAAATGCCTTACCATAGGGATCTAGGTGCGGTTGTTCCTCTATGCTACAGTACTCTACTTTCTGCCTGTATTCATAAAGGGTTTTTTGCTGTTATGGAAGTTCTATTTTGTAGTGTAAGGCACCCCTACAATCTGCTCTACACGCTTTAGCGTTT
Organism: Lithobius niger; assembly: GCA_023313725.1. NCBI lineage: Eukaryota > Metazoa > Arthropoda > Chilopoda > Lithobiomorpha > Lithobiidae > Lithobius > Lithobius niger. Next base: position 3,051 of record JAHWFP010221033.1, read on the forward strand.
AACTGCGAGCTATGTTACTGCTTACACTTATTACTATAGCTTAAACAAGTATATACACAAAACGTTGTAAATTATATAAAAGAACAGAGGAAACCAGCCGAACAGCGAAAATCAAGGACTAGCAATAGTTCGGCACAGTAAGCCACCTTTAGCACTTACGTTTCGTCGGAATGTCGTGACCCGGATTCAAATTGGCAGCCCAATCCGTCCTCGGATAGCTGCCGTTGTCGATACCCCTTCTCCACTGACGTAAGGGTGACTCACTGAACCTGTTATTAAGGTACCATCAGTGACTAGGGCACGATTCTACCCAGAATATTTGCAATCTGTATAGGCAATGGCAATTTTATGGCTGCAAGCATTCTCGGTCGAATGGAGCCCTAGTCCCAGACGTGACCTTAATAACGGGTTCATTGAGTTATTTTAATGCCAGTGGAGGAGTAGGCATATCGATATAGGCATTGTGTCAGTGATCTAGGGACGGATTGGGGTGGAATTCTGAATCCCGATCACGACACTCCAACGTAACGTAAAGGTGGCGTAAAGGTGGCTTAGTGCGTAAATGTGGCTTGTTTAATGAGATGCTTAGCGTGTTTTAGCTGCTTGGCGTTTTTTTTCCTCTTTCCTTTATTGCTCGCTACCCAGATCATAAAAACCAATGTTATTCAGGACTATTTTGCATCAAGAAACATTGAGTCCTGTTTTTTTTCTCTCAGGTCTCAACATAACACTAATAACCAATTCTACCACAGATAATTAAAGTACAGAGAAGTGAGTGTTGAAGCGAGACTTAAAATATTTTGGGCAGGACAGAAGTTGAGCAGAGAAAGCATTCCAGAAATTGATGATTCTGTCACTGAAGAAATGGTGGCAGTTACCAAGACGAAAAGAACCCTACAATCTGACTTTATGTCCTTTGATACTTTCAGAAAATGAGGGTAAAAGTCGTTAGGATCAAGATATTAAAAAAAAAACCTTTAAAAATCGGAAAAGTGACAATCGCGTCACCACGGAACAGCCCGGTCTTAACGCAATTTATGGAGAATTGACTTAATTTAATAGAACAATGTTTTTTTTTTATTGGATTTATTTTGTACCACCACATAAACCCATACATTAATTGATTTGTTGTGTTTGCTTTTACGTGTGATGATTCAGCATGTTTTGCTGTGGTTGTACGGTAATGTACGCATTAATTAATTTTTTTTCAGGTAACGCAGAATTTGTTATTCATTTAGTATAAAAATTAAATAAACCTGTTAGATGTAATTAGTTTACGATGAGTAGGCATATCGATATAGGCACTGTGTCAGTGATCTGGGGATGGATTGGTGTGGAATTCAGAATCCCGATCACGACACTCCAACGAAACGTTAATGTGTAAATGTGGCTTAGTACTACGCTATTTCTAGTGTGTGAATTTAGCTGTTTGGCTTGTTTTCCTCTTTCCTTTATTGCTAGCTACCCAGATCATAAAATCAACGTTATTCAGGACTATTTTGCATCAAGAAACATTGAGTCCTGTCTTTTTCTCTCAGGTCTCAACGATTTTCAAAGATTTTGGACGCATAGAGATATGCCCCCAACACATGCTCAAACTGGCATAACATTGATGACCAATCCTACCACAGATAATTAAAGCACAGACAAGTGAGTGTTGAAGCGAGACGTAAAACATTCTGAGCAGGACAGAAGTTGAGCAAAGAAAGCTTTCCAGAAATTGATGATTCTGTCATCGAAGAAATGGTGGCAGTTACCAAGACACGAAGAACCCTACAATCTGGTGGTGGGCGCAAGTCAATTTCACCAAATCCATAAAAGTGGAATTGACTTGCACCCGCCACTAGATTGTTGGGTTCTTTTTGTCTTGGTACCTGCCACCATTTCTTCAAAGACGGAATCATCAATTTCTGGAATGCTTTCTTTGCTCAACTTCTGTCCTGCTCAAAATGAATGGTATCAGCGATGGAGTACAAAGGATCCTAAAGAAGCCTGGTGCTGATACTTGCCTGAAGAATGGAAACAAGTTAAAAGAAGAGCTGATGGGAAGAAAGAATAGTGGTAGGCCAGACCCAGAACCACGATGAGATAGCAGGTAGAGATGAAATAGAAGAGGCTTTGGAAAAAATCACGACACGAAAGAAGGAGTTTCATTATCCCATGCGGTGGGTGTGAGGTCACATTATAAAGGCGAGACCAGGAAGGGAATACATGAGAATGAAATAACACCATGCAGACACGAGAAATAAGATTGGGACGAATTGCATAGCCACCCATTGCATGGAGACTGAACAGTCTATTGAATGGAAAAATACTAAAACTCTCTCGGTTTCAAACACAAGGAGTGACTTGCATTTGCGCGGTCTAGAATCCTTTGCTATCCAGGAACATGCAAGAATAAATGCCTAAATTATGAATTTACAATGATCGTCGTACCCCAGCATTAGTCATCTAATCAATAAAGACTTTAGCGCTAGGCTCTGAAAGCATTAGAACGAAAGGCAATACCATTACAGAGGCCATCTAGCACCAAATTTAAAAACCTCAAACGATGATGTAGTAGAGAGAAGACAAACGAAGTGAAGCTGAATCAGACAGATGAACACGGTCCAACCATCCACTGATTTCATGCTGTCGAAAATTTACCAGATATTGTGTAAACGTACATCTGACTTTTTGAAAATGAGTGTGGTACGTAATGAACGAGTATAGTTCCCGGTCGTAATACTTTCGTAGGAAGAATCGCCATCGTTTGTTTGTTTAAAGGATTTGTTGTTTTAAGGCAACGTTGTATCCTGATCTATATTATTTAGCATTAATTTCTGTAAACCAACGCGCATTAAAACAAAACTGACATTAATGCAAAGACATTAAGTTTCAAGAGCATGGTAAGGCTGGATTAAAAATTAGAACCGAATCATTAAAAGCAGTGAAACAAGGAAAAATATATGTAAGGCATGCTATACAATGCGACAATAGAGCAGTGACATTTGCCGCCATATTGGCACCAGTATGGAGGGCATAACTACAAGATGCACTACATAAAAATGGCGGGAAAAACAACGGAAGAGCGGATTTCTTAGGCTTAAAATAACGTTGTTTTCTCCAACAACAAAAATCGCGCGTTTTAGGTCTAACAAATCACTCTTCACAGCATCGGCTTCAGTATGAAACCCTTCTGTTTCTCTCTCCAGTGCCCCTTGCAGCTAACCCATTACGGGTCCAGCATAGAGTTATATACAATAATACTACGTCGTGTCACTGCTCTATAGACACATCAGGTCCAAATCAATTGTCTCTTAAAATTAGTTTTAGTACCATGCCTTAATTAATTTTTTTGTTTCGCTATTTTTTAAAAATTTCCTTCGTGTGAAGCTTTCACCATAACGTTTGCATAACGTTTCCATTTCTCTCCACCGTCATTGTTTTCGTAATTTCAAACAAAAGACTTATTTTCACCACGTTACTTCGTGGCCTGTTGGTCTAGGGGTATGATTCTCGCTTTGGGTGCGAGAGGTCCCGGGTTCAAATCCCGGACAGGCCCGTTGCAGTTTTTTTTAGCTCGATATTTCAATCGCCCGAATTAAATTTGTAATCTCCTACACAATCTTTTTATACAACTTAGTATTTAACTCAAACATATGGGTAGGAAAAGATAATGTTATCTTGTATTCGCCGCAGTTGTTTCTGATTTAATCTGCATTAATAAAAAAAAAGTGTTGTAGTTTTGTAAAACGGACACCCGTCTAATAATAACTGTAACGATGCTGCGTTGATTATGCGTTGATTGTCAATAACAATGTGTTTATGCACACTACCTCTGGATGTCAGCACTCAGTGCGGTTTACACTACCTCTCACTGGATGGCAATACAATCGTCGTCAAAACCGCCGGATTGGGACTTTTCAATATGACTATTGTAAGTACTAATCATACAAAAACTCCAGAAGCGTAGGGACCCATCAAGTGCCTTGAAATTGCATTACGGTTGCAAATAGACGGCTTGAAAAAGGAAAACGTGGAATTACGGAAGGAAAAGCGCCAACTAGAAGCAAAGACAGCGAAAAGCGAGTTTCTGCACAATAGTGTGAAAACACAAAACGAAAATTTGCAGAGTCGTATAAAACCGTCGCCTTGAATCAGAATCAGAATTAAAGAAAGAAAACAGCCTGAATTAATTGTCCTGCAAGTCCTCCAGTCAATAGTTACCACGCAAGTCCCGCAATCAACTGTATAAATGCGTATTCCGTTTATTTCCGGTGGAAAGATTCATATGTTAAGTAAGTGCATGGAGTCCGGATCAAGGGAGGCGCTGATTGAGTGAACGAAGCAAACGAACAGCAGCGTGTCCTAGCCAGTGGCTGCAAAAAGGCAGACGGGTTACACGCCTTTCGCAACAAACACATGAGAAAATCGTTCCGATGTTTTAAACGGTGCATCAAACACCACCCGTGCATAGCTCGGGCTTCACTTAGTTAGGATATATTAATATAAACCAGAATAAAGTAATTACTTGGTTTTGTTATGGTTTTGCACGTATACATAGTTGCTTCGTGTAACTGAAATTGTGAAAAATTACAACATGTTACATTTTAAATATCGGCTCTGTATTTATTATCCTAGTAATGAGTTGAACGCACAAAAAAGCCACAAAGGCCTTTGTGTAAGCATTCACTTTTAAAAGCCACATTAACATGTGAAAACGCAGCAAATACTCTGCATTTATTGTGATTTATTCTTTATTTAAATGTACGGAACTCACCGGTAAAAAGTTTGATATTCGAAATCTAGAAGCGCACTAGCCCATCAAGTTTAGATCGTTGGCTTGTTGGCGTCTGATTGTTGTTGATGTTGATCGGACATTAGCGAAGGCTAGCTACTGCTAATCTTAACCGAGATATTAAACCGTCGTTTTCGGGTATTGAATACTAAATATTAATACGACAGATAGCTTTGGAAATTGTATAGATCGACGGGGTTAACCGAGAATACAACAGAAAGATCTCTTTCAGAGCTGTGCATAAAGGATTTCAATACGAAAAATGTATCTCAACATCGTTGATTTCATGCTAATCTAGTACCCATAAAGTTCAGATTGTTGAATTTCCACGGTATCTCATTGTTGGCGTCTAATTGCTCAGGACTTTGTCAGTGTTTGGGCGAAAGCTAGCTGCTGCTTCTCTTACCCAAGACATTAAACCGGCGTTTTCTGCAACTAATGCTTCATATTCCATCTCTCTTCGCAAGGTCATCCGGGAGAGAAGCTGTCAGTTTCGTTTCTCAGATACCGCCAGTTGATTCAACATCGCTAGAATCCCATTTTATCATCGCAGTACTAAAGGCATCAGTTTACCGCACGCGCGTGAGCTGGCGTCGAGTCAGGAGGCGAAACACGCGATTTCTGCCTCAGTCGCCTTTGGCTTAGGGCGCGTTTACGCAAGGACAATTTTCTCGCTTACTAGATTTTACTTGGTCAATACTAAATCTGCTGGCTTCTGATCGCCTTTGTCGGAGAATGCGGCTATCAAGTTGTCTATACGTAGTAACCATGGCAACAACGCGGACGGAAATTTTCTTCTCGTGCCTCGCGACACGACGTACGATGCTTGCAACATGACAGCGTCGATTTATGACATCAAGAAAACAATTTTTACTGCAGTACAAGACGACGGACAGATTCCTGAATACCGGCATTCGAAGGGTTGTCTTCGAATCGATAACTCCGAAATGGACGCCATGTTGGATTTTGAATTCTCGCTGCGAGTAGCTGTTTATTCTACCGTCGTTTGATCACTGCTAGAAGCTGTTTTTTTCAGCGAGAATAGCAAATTTTGGAAATAGCGTGAAATGGCAGCAATGTTGTAGCAATGGTTAAAATGACTGTTGCACTTTATTCTTTATCCGTGTTGTTATTTATAATACATTTAATTTGTTGTCTATTACCGCAATCATTTAATAGAAACAGGAAATTAATCGTAAATAAATAACGGTTGCCTAGGAAATAGCTTTCGGCGAGCGAGAAGGTCTCGTTGCGTAAACGAGCCCTTACAGTAGCCGCCTGCTTCACCGCTTCACGCTCGTGGAACTCTGTTTTTTAGCGGAGGTGCCACACACTTGGATTGTTACCCGAGTGACATTTTTTTTGCATTTATGTATTAGGTTAAAACCTATATAGTGTATTTTTAACGCGAGTTTTTTGAGAAATAGTTACGATCAGACGTTCCAAATGCGACCATGAACGAGAAATGGAACCAGCGGTAATATTATCATGGATACTTCCTTTCATGTCGTTTCAGGCTGAACGCACGAATCGTTTCTGGCTTGAGACGCAAGCATGTGTGCAGTTTTCAGTTTAAAACCAAAGTAATTTATTATTTAATTTTAAGGGTGAGGAGTAGGATGCTTTGTTGTTTAAAAAAAAAATGAGTGGTGATTATGGGTCGACTCCATAAAGTTCATCCTTGGCGCACAAATTTAAAAACTCAATATTTCTGTCCACACATGGCGGCCGTCGTCAGGCACATTAGAACACAGAGTAACACGAGGGAGGTAACACTTAACAAATGCCTTGGTATTTGTTAGGTGTTTAACCTCCCTCGTTTCACTCTGTATTTAATGTGCCTGATGACGGCCGCTATGTGTGAGCAGGAATTTTGAGTTTTTAAATTTGTGTGTCAAGGATGGACTTTATGGAGTCGACCCATAAATCACCACTCATTTTAAAATTTAATTTATTTTTTGTCTTAAATGTATGGAACTCACAGGTAAAAGCTTTGATTTTCGAAATCCTCCACTCATGGTTGACGCATCACACTAACCTCGTACCATTTTTATGAATAATAAAAACCCTTTGCCATAATCATGAGAAGTGTTACGTCTGGTTTTGCTTGTATTTAAGCAGTTTCAACTTATTATTGCTGCAGTAGTTCTAATTAGGAAACACCGATGTAATTTGGCTCAGATGAAAGCTGTATAGGTGTGCTATTTTCCCACAAGGGTTTCTTTAACTACTAACAGAAGCAGATGTAAGGCTATTTCTATATGCTGTAGCACCGTACTTCCTGCTTGTATTCGAGCTGTGGAGGTAACATAAGGATAATTATTACCCGGTTTTTGCCTCTATTTTTTATTTTATTTACAGAGCGTAACGGCCTAAAACACCATGAGCTCTCTCTAAAACTACTTAAAACTACTTAAGACTAAAGACCTAAAGTTACAATCCGTCTATACACTTCACACTGCAACCGGCCAGCCGGGGAACAAGAGAGCACGAGACCCTGGGTCCCTGGGTTTTTGCCTCTCCGTCCTCTTTTAACAATGTAACGATGCAGGAGCGCAACAATGAAACCGCCATTGCAGTGCTGAGAGCCCATCTCTTGCATCAAAATGGCCGTTGCTCTTGCATCAAGCAGCCACAGCAGCCAGCAACCACAGCAAATTAACGAATTCGTGAATTATAGACTGGCAATTGGAATGGTATTAATGGCACAAACCAAATAATTACAAAAAATATTAAGCAAGTATTTTTTATTTAAATGTCATGAGCCACAGTAAATTAACGAGTGCATTATGCGTTTTGAGACTTTAAATACGCTAGTTTGCTAATTAAATCATTTATTTGCCTACTTAAAACTGAAAATAACGTTACAAGCTTCATTAAAATTAATCGTTCCACCAAAAAACATGTCTCTTAACTGTTCTTTATTACTACCGTCGTCTTTGTTAGCAGCTTCACCTGATAAGCCAATATTGTCCGTATTGTCTTCATCATGGCTACTCGATAAGACAAACAGAGGATCTAATTCCATAACTTGTTTTGCCATAACAAAAAAAGGAACAAGAAATATGGCTCCGCCTGCAATAATCACCAAGCTCGAGCACACACGATCACCGAGCGCGACGAAACGCAGCCAACAATCGTCGGACTGAGAGGCAAAAACCAGGTAATAAATAGGATATCACCCGCTTTCCTCGTGCTGAGATCCAAACAATGTCCGACGCTGCGCGTCTCGACATTGTTAGCTCTCAGCAGTCGCAAAACGGGTAATATCCTATATATACAAAAAATGTAAATCTCAAGGGAAGGTGGAAGCGTGCTTTTTTCCGACAAGCACAATAAAATTTATTTGCCTGACTTACAGGTTGAGATAAGGATGTTTGTCTATACAGTATAATTGTACTTTCAACTTGTACTCATCCTGAGTAGAACTGCCCTTGGGTATAGTTCTCTTTACGATAAATGAATGTAATTAGGATAAGATGGAAGCTTGCGATATCCTTTTCCTGAAATGGTAATAAAATGCCTTTACAACACCTTGTGGCTGGGTTCAGGTTTGTAGCCTTTTCTTGGTGAAATGATACTACTACTTTCTAAAGCCGACTCTTTTTTTGGACTTTGTGTGTGCGTGCGAAGGGTAGTCTACTTCGTCTTATTTTGTGCATTCTGGGCCGTGGTCAGGGTAGTGACGCTTTTCTGAAAATATGTTACCTGCTTTCATCAACGGCACCAGAAGGCAGCTGAGTCAGGTTCTCGTAGGAGGAGAAACTTGAAATAAAAAATGGCGACAATACCTGCGGAAATTTACGAAATTCTCGTGCGTGGGCAACATCCGAAGTTGAAGAACTAATTCTTGTTTGATTCAAACCGTATTCAGTTCGTTACAAGAAACGTGAACCACGGAAAAACTTCAGCCTAACCGGCCGCTCAGCACGCTTCTTGCAACACAAAACCACGCGTTATACTTAGCTTCACTCGTAAAGACAACCCGTTGTAAAATGGAATGTTGGATTTAAAAAAATTGATCAGCCAGTTCTGATCTTTCTTTAAATTATTTTAATGTCCTAATCTATCTGACTTATGATATATTTTAAGCGAGTAACTTTGAATTATTATCGTGATCAATTTGTTTTAGTTACGCTAAATAGTTTTGATTTCCATTGTGCTTTGCACCAACTGTTACTTAACGACAGCGCCGTCTGGCGATAAATCATTGAAAGCAGGTACTAGTTTCATCCAAATGTTTACTGTTGTCAGAGAAAGAGTGGCACTACCTACATATTCTACCCTGGCCGTGGTGCTGAGCATTTGGTAGAGCGAATCCCAAATAATTGCCTCCCCTTGTCTGACGATATATTTTCTGTCCTTGGGACAACTGGTACTGCTGTTCGCCTTTATAGGGAATCACCAGTGTGCGTCGATTTCCAGTGGGGTGCATTGTACCAACTGTGCTGCCAATAATTGATGGTCACATTCAACGGCATACTAGTGGTTGCTGCATTGGTGTAAACTATTTGAGAGGATGACGACTGGTTTAATGAGGATGGAGGCCGGCTTTGTTTGGTATCCACCCATCAGTGTCATGGCCGTGTGAATTAGACTTTCGCTTTTAGCGGGAATCACCAGTGTGTGTCGATTCCCAGTGGGGAGTGTGGTACCAATTGTGCTGCCAATTGATGGTTACTGACAACGACTCTGCACCAGTGGTTGCTGCATTGGTGCAAACTATTTGAGAGGATGAAGACTGGTTTA
>JAHWFP010221033.1:12589-29705 GCA_023313725.1 Lithobius niger
AAGACTGGTTTAGTGAGGATGGAGGCGGGCTTTGTTTGGTATCCACCAATCAGTGTCGTGGCCGTGTGAATTGAACGTACTTCAATTGGCTTGTTGTTGTTCTCGTGTCCAGGCTTTGCACTGGTCATCTAGCTCTCAGTTTGAAAGTTATTTTCATGTGACCACAGTATTATTATTGCTGCTGTTGATGTGACTGTTAGCTCTCTTCTAGATAGCAAACCAGTGAACTGATTTTAAATTTTCATGGCTTAAAATGTAGGTGTAGGTATTAGCATGGCTCAGAGCCTTTCGTAATTTATTTTATTGTGACTACAATGTTCTTCTGCGCCAGAAACCAAATTAATTGTTGAAATACGAATTGAATTGAATTTATTACGAAGCTCGGACAAGCAAAGACTCATCAGCCCCACCAAAATAAACTAATACAATTCAAAACAAATGAAATATTACTTAAACTCAAACACAAACAAAACCATCTCTACAAAATGACCTATTGTACCAAAAATAAAAAAATAAACTCTTTTCAAAACGCTAATGCCCTGGCTGTCTACGCGCCATTAAGCCTCAATCTTTAAAAAAAAGAGATTGAACCAATTTCGAGGGAACTCTCACTAGCACCTAAGTGAGATACTCGAGGACGAGATACTCATCACACTATAGAGACTGCCTCCCATCGCGCCGGTTAATTGACTTGTTGTCTCTACTACCATAACTTTCAATGTTGCTACAGGCGAGGAATACGTCACTTCCCTGGTCTTAAGTCTTTTGCTACGTCTGCAGGGGGTAACAATCCCCACTCTACCCGACACACCGTCACCATTAAAGCATTGTTCCCAATACAGTCTCTCCTCTCCTAACCTAGGTGACCACTCACTTGACTTGAAAACGAAGATGTTCGTTCACATTACCGACTTCCTCTCTCGTAAACCCATTACTTCAGCCCTTTTCTCCTGTATGCCATCCTCCGCCACCCCCTACACATGTGCACGGTCTAACCCAGGTCTCACCTAGAATTTTGTATAGCAATAGTTGAAGCTGTTCGTTCGCACTTGCCTTTCACTCCTCTCCCCTAGCCCTTAGGGCACATCTTACCTAGCTAGTACAGAGAAAGGACCTCTCACAACATTTAGGAGAGCTCTACTAACTTAGGCAAGGCTGACGTCGTTCGCACTACTGCTCTTCTCCCCCAAGTCAGCAGGACCAGACGAAGTTAGGAGAGGAGTGATGGTAATGCGAACAAGGCTTAACACCAGACACCTCCATCACCAGTAAACCACTGGTACCTCAGCCACTGCAGCCATCACGGACATTTACACTGTATCTACCATTGTGATCAATCCTAGATTACAATCATCACCACAACTTCTGCCTCCAACACCGGTTCCTCAAGAAGCTCATCCTCCATCATGTCAGCCTACTTCTGAGGAACCACCTATGCTTAAGGGACAGCTAACGACTCTCCAGCGTCGTGGACGAAATAATATATGCCTGCGTTGTGGCCGCGATGGACACATCCGAAAATTTTGTGATTGCCGCGCATGTAGAAATACGTAGTCAGCAACCAACAAAATAACCATTGCTGATTGTTAATATAAAAAATGTGTTTATGGTTAATTGGTTAATAATCAACACTTTTAATACATAAAAGAATTAAGAAATAAAATAAGTTATATTAAAAAGCACATGTGTTACTTTGTTTCGTGGTATAAAAAAAAAACAATTCGAATTGCCCTGAAGTGCCTTACTCAACTAATTCCTAGTATTTATATAAGTCAAAAAAAGCGGGGGACCAAATTACCGTAACAGAAATCAATGCCTTGAGTCCAAGTCTTAAGTGGGTCTAGTTTTTTATCTTTATAAAAATGATGCAGTCGTAGGCAGTACCGGGGTTCCCACACATAGAGAATCAAGGGGGCCCCACTCTTGTGTACTCACGGTATTCCCACCCAATATTATCACCGGGTTCCACTCATAGGTAGTCAGGGGGTTCCCACTCGTAGGTAGCCACGGGGTTCCAACCCATAGGTAGTGTGTGGCATCCCACCCATAGGTAGACACCAAGTCATGATATGCGACTGCATATCCTTTAACCATAACCTTTCCGTCATCCGACAGTGTGGTGCTGCTGCGAAAGCTAAAATAATGGTTGGGTTTCTCTCTTGGCATCGTCTAAAGCTTAATCCAAATGAGTTTTCCCGGGTCCACAAGACCTGCATGAGACCACTTATTTAGTTCTCTGGTGTGGCCTGGAACCCGTGGATGAGGGAAGACATCAACTTGTTGGAAAGGGCTCAGACGTTATCCTCTCGCCTGCTTATGAAAAACTGGCTCACATACGAAGATAGACTTAAGGTAGCCAAGTTTCCTACTCTTGAACAGAGGAGAGAGTGGGATCGACTTATTGAATGCTTCAAGATTATGCGATGTCACTACGATACAAACTCTTTGGAATTCTTTAGGCCTGCTGCTACTACCAGTCTTCGGTGAAACTCCCTGAAGATCTACAAACCCGATGCAAGACTCGATGTCAGAAAGAACTTCGTCTCTGTGCATGTAATTTTCCCGATGAGGTGTTTTTGGCAACCAGAACAGCAAATTCAAGGCAGCCCTTGACAAACATAAGCAAAACCTGCACACCCCTTCCCCTATTTTTCCCACCCTCTTTTCCGCCCCCTTCCCATTTTTCTATAGTATTAATACTAAACTAAACTAAAATAAAATAACAAAACTCCTCAAGAATTTTTTTTGACGAATAGGATATATTTTTAAGTCTTTCAGTTCATAGCTGATAATAATAAATTCTGCTTGTTTTTTTTCTCACTTTTTCACTTGAGATTTTTTTCGCTTGTTCACATTTTTACTTGCAAATTCATTTTTTAAGGTAACAGTTATCATATGCAAAAATTTATTACCAAAATTGTGGTAGAATTCTTGGAATTTTCCGTACGTTATAGTTTTTTTTTAAGCTGTTTGCTAACCTTTCAGACTCTGAAGTTTTATTGTGATGTGTTTGTTTACAGCGCGACGCGCAACTAAAATCCTGAAAAAGGAAGCCAAATAGACTCATAGATTATGAATAAAGCTCTCAGTTCGTATGTGTTGATGACATCTTTCATCTGTCAAGTCCAGCTTATTTTGCCTTATAAATTTAAAGCTGTCTCGTGACTGCGAACACCGGTAATGCGTGACTGCAGTCGCTGTCCGGCATTATCGACTTTCGCAGTTATTATACCTTAAAAAAAATTAGAACGAATAACAAAATATGCATTAAAATTAAAAATACCAAGATTACACCCAACAAAGATTGAAAAAACAGTACATGCACAAGGTGCTAACAGAAACATAGATCGAAGGATAGCATGGAACAAGGCACGCAGTTTTCGCACCAGAATCATATGCGGGGTGCAGGAGCTTAGAAACACACCGACTGGCACGAACTGAAAAGGAAGTCCATACCTCGTTACAGTTGGAGGTAGGGACAGAATGACAGCAGCACAATACACCACCTTTATATTATGTCTTTATATTATGTCGTCTTTATATTACGTCACCTTTCATTTTTATCGTTGTCGTTATAGCACGGCCGCCAGGATGAGATATATTATAGAGTTCGTTTGCGCACGAAAACTTCTCAAAACGGATAGTCAGGAGTGGCTAATGAATCGTATGGAGCAGAAGCTAACAATTCTGCAACACGTAACAACAATGCAAAGATTCATGGGCCGGGGTAAAGTCAATGATATAAATTAAAGGGGGGGGGGATTGCCACCAAATGACAGGTTGCAGCATCTATACCCATTTACTGTTATGTATACCACACGCCATGGCTGTTTGCTGTGACGTGCATATCACGTGACTGGGCTAGTCCAATCAGACGGCCAAACAGCCGTTGTTCTCGTTTGTCATTGGCTAACTCATGGTGACATCACAACAAACAGCCATTGCGCATGGGATAGTTCAGTCTAGCCCTTACTTGCAACATGCGAAGGAACACACACAAATCAATTTCTTTTTATGAAACAAACAAGCCGCGTGTCTTCTTAATTATTGAGTGTAAAGTTGGTGCGTCTATGTGCACCCGGGAGCAAGCAGTAAAGTTAAGCCTAACGACATCACGGACATGTTTTTCTATATATCGAACGTTTTGAAACACAGATTTTTAACGGCGCCATCTAGTGACAGTGAAATCGTCAACCTTGACGACTTGTACCCTGGTGCACGTGGACGCCCCAACCTTACATTTAATAATTAAGGAGTCACGTGGCTTGTTTGTTGTGTAAAAAGAAAATTCTTTCCACGTTCCTTCGCGTGTTGCAATCGAGTTGAACATAGAATTATATAACGGTAGATGGCGCTACATTCTCTGCCATTCGGTGAATAAGCACCTTTAAAGTTCAGTCGAGCAAGATGGAACGATCATTGCTAAGAACCAAAACTAAACAATCGTTGTTTTAGATCGTTCCAGGTTTCGATCAAAATCTATCATTTTGAGGCATTACGGCCTAAAATTGGGCTGCCGACGTGTTCGAATGACATTTTTTATTTCTTCAAACCGGGCTTCGGTTGCTGAATTGTTTCCAAATTGTTTTCTTTGATTGTTTCCAATGGCCGACTGCACCTGCTTGCAACAATGTAGAATCAACTATGAGTGGAGCTGACATACACTGCTGTGTTGCCGTCAAGTAATATACATGAGACAAAGTGTATACGGAATATGGACATGCTCTTCCTAATGTTCCGTTTTTTAAACAAACAAAATTGAGCGTAATATGGACATAAACGTGGTAAACCAGACTGTACCAATGACAAAAAAAAAGAAGCGTAAAAAGTTAACAAATTAACTGAGTAAAAAACGGATCCGCTGAAAAGAAAAAAAAAAGAATTACAGTTCGTATCTTCATGGAACTCACAGTTGTGAAAGCACACAAATAAAAAGATGGAAGACGCACCAAATGAAAGATTATTAAATTGCGTTTCCGTTAGGCATATTTTGTTGTTGCAACTTGATTTTATGGCCCTTAAATTAAATATGCGTAAAACTCTCCTGAACACTGCTCAGACGTCATAGTTGGTTCATATAAAGTTTATTTTCAGGGCGCCATAGTTTCTTCATGCAAAGTTTCTTTTAGCGGGTCAACGTTTGTTCAGGCAACCTTTCTTTCTTATTAGTTTGCCTGACTTATGCTTCTTCTTACTTTACGTTTTTTTTTTTTATTTACATCATGAAAACGTACGATGTGCGTGCGCGCGCGCGCGCGTGTGTGTATTTTTACTCCTCTTGAACCACGGCACTTACTAAATGAAAGATAATTAAATTGTGCTTTCGGTATGCCTACATTTTTTACGCTGTATAGCTTGATTTTATGACCTGCAAATACGTGTAAAACTGCCCTGCAAACTGCTCATGACGTAATATTTTAACCAGGCGAAGTTTATTTTGAGCGGTCAAAGTTTGTTCAGGCAAACTTTCTTCCTAATCAGTTTTTAATGATGTAGGTGAAATGCAGACGTGCTGAGGAATGTGATACACGTACTGTGGCGGGTTAAAATTCGTGACAAACAAACCATCTTGAAGCTATTAGTTACGTATTTATATGATCGGGAAAAGGAGGCACGTGAAAAAAGTACACTAAAAGGACGACTTATTATGCACCACACTACGTACAGATCTTAAACTTTGAATGCTTCAACTGACTGAACGCATGGAAAATGCAGACCCATAGATCTGGTTTCAAAAGGGTGTCAGACATTCACGTTTCTGAAGCACGAAGGTGCGTGGATGGAGCGAGCAAAGCTATTTCCACCTAAACAAAACCTTTTAGTACGTTTCTAGCTTTGCTTTCTCAATCTTTCATTTATATAGCGGTATTCTCATTTTCGTGGGAAGCTTACTTCCGTAGGAGTAGGTGCATGTACAAACCTGCAAACACATGAGTAGAACGTATGTTTTGAATGATGTACATGAAATGCAGGCATGTTGAGGAATGTGGTGAACAAACTATGAGCAACAACTGCAATTAGTTTGCATGTAAATAATCAGAACATCGATTTTGTGATGTTCTGGGGATCAAAGAAATTACATGAAGCATGGATCGACGCCAATAGAGTGAGCGAAATGAACGATAGGGCTAGTCAATATTATAGTAACGACAAAACGGAGAGGAGAAAGTAGGAAGTGACATCACTACGCGTCTGAACAACGAACTTCAACAAGCAGCACAACATTATTAGCCAGTGTAATTATTTTTCACACAACGATGCTGGAAAGTGCATCGACGTGCCAATTTTGAAAACGGTGCATCTACTGACTTGCGTCACGGGATGCGCTGATTGAGTGAGCGAAGCGAACGAAAATCAGCGTTTGTTAGCCAATACGCGCAACAATTGGATTGAACAAACTTAATTCGATGAAAGCGTTTGTTGGCCAGTGAGCACAAAATTGGGATTGAAGAAGCTTAATTCGGTGAAACGTGGACATACACATGAACAACCAAACCGTGCCAGTGTTGCAAACGGTGAATCCAAGACCAGCCGTGCGTAGCACGGGTTTCCTCTAGTTTTTTAAAAGAGCGATTAGCATTGAGTCAGTGTTGTATTAGTGTGGATATAGTTTTCAAGTTTAAATTTTTGGTGGTCCGTTGGTAGCTCTCTGTGCACTAATCCGCTATGGAAGCTAGTTGGTTTGGTCGTCTAGAGGTTGTGACGTTTGCGTGACGTAGTCATTTAGCACACTTCTGCAGCTGCTGTGCTGCTGCAAGCAAAAGAAACGCACGGCATCTCCTTTGCTCTGCTTCGCGCCACGCGTCACTAAAAATTTTTTTCCCAAGATGCAGCAAATCGTTTAATGACGTGGTTCTTTTCCACATTATATTATAACGTTGGATGTGGCTGTTTTCATATGGAGGCTTTTACCCCTCACTTCTATACGGCAATACATACGGCCGCTAAAAGTTAATTTAGTGTTTCTCAAGAGCGCACGCATGGTTTTGTTTTTGTTTTGTTACATGAAACGATTTTTATGGCATTCTCTAAAAAAAAAAAATTTCCGATCTCGAATCAATACTTTCACCAAATACTTCCCGGAATCGATAACCATATTATCATCCCTTTGCTCCATTCTCATGATCACTAACTCGAAACGAATGTAAGGGCTGTTCAGAGGTGCGCACAACTAAAAAGTTGCATCTAAAGAAAGACTTTTATCAAATGTGTAACATTTGCACGCTGAACCTGTCAAAACGTGGCATTAAAACATAGATAATGTGCTACACAAAAAATGTAAGCTAGTGTTTTGGTTTGGAAAAAAAAAAAAGCCATCGTCTGGATCTGAAAAATCTCAAATAAAAAGTAAAAAAAATACCACCCACTCGCGTGAATTTTTTTAGTACCACTCATGAAACCCGCTTAACTAATTTTTAGCGACCTAAAAAATTATAACTTTTATTATTTTTTACGCGAGTTTTTAAATTTGAGAGATTGCAGTGAAATCCAATTTCTACAGTCTATGTTTATCCCGACGCTTCCATAACAACCAACGCGCAAATACGAATTGTGCATTAAACGTACACAGCGAGCAGTATTGACTACGTCAAAGAAGGAGGCCGACATCCCTTGTGACTGTAACTGTTACACGAACAAGGAGCCGAGATTACATTTAAAGAATTCTAAGCACTACCCTCAGGTAAGCATTTTTTTTTAGGGAAAATCACATGCTGAGATTAGGCTGTGCCCATCACGTTTGTCACGGAAGAACGAACTGACGATTTAATTAAACGCAGATGCGTGCCGTTGCGATTGCGTCTACGGATTTTATTATCACGGATGCATTTCAAAATTGACTATGAGATTGATGGCGGTCGATAAGTGGAGGGTGACAGCTATAGAATTAAATGTAAGAAATCGTCAGGTTGTCAGACGGTGTTTTTAATCGTAGCCTACTTTCCTATTATCCAATGTCAAATATTTTTTTTTTATTTCTTTTGAGCCTTAAGTCAGCAGAAGCAATTCAATGATCGTGTGGCTGAACCGGCTCAATTTTGAACATTACCAGCTTTTTTTGAGAATAAGAAATATCTGGTAAAGGGAGGAGCCAATCCGGGTATTCGATCCGGGAAACCTCCGATCATCGCAGGAGCCGAAAGATTGTCCAGAATTGGCCAGAATAGTTCCCATATCCGCTGAACGGCACGCATCGAGTGAAAACATAGATGGAGAGGTGGATGGTTTCAAATCTACATAATAAGATCGTGCATATCAAGACTATTAATCGTAAGCGGTTTTAAGAGTTAAGCATCGCGCGTCTGGTTAGAGAGAAGCATTGGGGGAAGTTTTCAGAACAGCATGCTTCTCGAACGGACTGCTTCGAGTCCACCTTGAGCCTAATTTATTTCCGCCGGCATGAAGATGGACATGAAAGAATATCGCAGAAGTGGTCATTAGAAAAGGGGGAGGAGTACTAGCGGTAGGTTGGGTGATTTGAGTCGCTGGATGCGCCGATTGAGTGAGGGAAGCGGACGAAGATCAGCATTTGTTAGCTAGTGACCGTAACAATTTTAAGAAACTTAATTTGATAGAACACGGACATACACGTGAGCTACCATACCTAACCAGTATCACAAACCACGCATTTAACACCAACCGCGCGTCGCAAGGGCTTTAGTTAGTTTATTTATAAAAAGAATGGGCTGTAGCAATAGCGTAATATGAAAATAATTCGGTAGCAGCTAGTTTATCCCAATCAAATTATGTAAAAATAAATAATTATGCAAATAATATGAGAACTTTAGGCTCCTACTAGAGGATGTGAAGTGTTAACTATGTGGTGTATTTATTACGTGGAGGCGAAAATGCGTAAGATGACAAAGTAATGTACGCAAAAAAAGAGTTCAGTTATTCAACTTCAATACACGTAGGCTTGACAAGTCACAGTTTAAAGACCAGTTTTCACCATCTACTTTCTCATTACACAATCTTTAATTGATGGCAATAGAGGCATAAGGCAATAGAGGCAAGCGTAGATGGTAAGACGAGTATAAGCAAATGTACCCAGAAACAAAACTGAAGGGGACTCAAGTGTGGTGTAATGTCAGACAGTTCTAGCTGCAGTAAGATAGTTCAGAATAACCAGATTAACCATTCAAGCATCCAGCTTTAAGGGGATTCAGACTGCTGCTTCAGACCAGCATTCAAATTCAGATTCAGACCAGCATTCAGACCAGCTTCCTTTCTTGGTTATTGGATTACTTTAAATACGGCCCATTTATTGTGTACCCATGTTGAACAGGTTTATTCACACACTCTGGAAACTAGATTTGGCCCGTTATTGCTAACCAAAATCTTGCAATAGCTATAAACTGACAAATAACTCCGTAAAAATAAGAATGATTTTTCCAGAGATTGGGAATTTCATGCTGTAAATGACCGAGTTAGCATCAACAAGAACTAAATATATAACCCCATCAATCGCTCAGCAAAATCCACGTGGAGGTGATCCCGCACACCCATGGAAAATACCAAGAGTGTTTAACTGCATTTTCCCCACAATCTCTATTTAACTGGTATGCGTCACACGATTTCACCGAGTTCTTTAAATCTTTGTGAATGGCAGACCACCAGAACACGACCTTGCTAGTGCTTTTGCACGATCAATGCCACAGTGGCCTAAATGCGATTCACTCACCACCTGCTGGCATAAAAGAGAAGGATTTTGTGACCCCAGAAAAGAGAACACCAATAGAGATAAATCATTACGACGATAAAAAAAAGGTTTCAGCTCATCATCATCCATCCTAAGAGGCCAGCCATTCTGAGCGTGGCGAAACCTACAACGAAACCTTGTCTTCCAGGGTAGGAGTCTAGCTGTTTCCGGATAGGTAATAAATCCAGTAAATAGAGAATCGGTTCCAAAAAAGGGCCCTTGCAGGACTTGTGCTTCAATGGCAAGCCGCTGTGAAATTCGATTTACCTGGATATATTGGACGTCAAACTGGTAGGCAGTAAGATATAGTGGCCAAGGTTGTACATGTGAGATCGCCATGACTGAAATACCCACCTTACCTCCATAACCACCTTAAATTACCCACCTTACCACTCTTGTTGAGCCGTCGGCTTTCCGTCCTATTTACCGCCACAAATCCAGAGCAAAGCTTTTTAGTCTGTTTGTAGCACGAACCGTCTACCATGCAAATAATGATGGAAAAGATATCCTCCAAATATGATCACACAGCAATTCACGATCGAATTGGGCATACCCTGATTCTACTTTTGTCAAGTTTCTTGAAACAAAAGCAATTGGTCTATCCGCACCATCAGACATGGGGTGCAAAAAACAGAGCCCAAACCTCAGGAAGACGTGTCACAAATTAATTTTAACGAAAATTGGAAATTAGCCAACAGCGAAAATCATACACTAGAAATAACGTAGTTAAGTAAGCCACCTTTATGCACTTAAGTTTCGTCGGAGTGGCATGACCCGGATTCGAACTGGCTACCCAGTTCGCCCCCAGATCACTTGCATATCGGCTTAATCACTATGGCCACATCTTCCACTGGTATAAAGATAACGGGTTCAGTGAGTTATCTTTATACCAGTGGAGGATGTAACGATTAAGGCGCTATGCAAGTGATCTGGGGCGAACTAGGTAGCCGGTTCGAATCCAGGTCATGCCACTTCGACGAAACGTAAGTGCATAAAGGTGGCTTACTGAACTACGTTATTTCTAGTGTATGATTTTCGCTGTTGGCTAATTTCCAATTTTCCTTAATATTATTTCCAGCGATTTATGTCTATTTATTACAAATTAATTTGAGAGGCAGTTTGGGGTTACAATGCAGAAGGAAGTTAGATCCTTAATCAATGCGTAGGTCTTTGTCCCTTCACTAGCAAGATCAATTTTAACCGGTTTGCAATCAGGAACATCAAAAGCTTCAAAGTGTTAACAAGGTATTATGTAATATAACGACCAACTTCCAATATAGAATTAAACTCCTCAAACTTTTTAAATACTCGATATGAGCCATATTCAAAATAGATTAGCTTACGTTAAATTCGTCACCTTGAAGATGGAAAGCGTCACTTTCAAACGAATTATTATTTAAAGGTAACGTGCCATCCAAATAGCTTTCTCCAGCAATGTTTGAATCCTTGAAAGCCATATTCTCGTCATTTTCACTCATGTGTGATAACCATATCTACATTTCAACTACATTTGGAAAATAAAATGCAAAATATTTGAATATTTATTCAGGTCTGTAGCGACTGGAGGGGGGAGGGATAGGGGGCGCTTCCCCCAACCATCAAGAAACACATAACAGTAATTCGAGTTGTCGAGTTGGCAAACTTGGATAAATTTTCACAGTGTGTTCCCGTTTCCACGAGTACTGGTTAATATCATCATCATTCAGTCAGCTTGAAAGTAAAGTTTAAAATAGTTTTTTTTCCCATCACTTTTCGTAACTCTTCTGTGTACCGTGGAAGTAACTGAAACGCTGCCCCTGGTCGTTTCTGGTTGCTTCCCTGTAAGCTCTCCTCGTATCCACGCAACTGGTAAGAGGTAGGCCTAAGCAGGAACGTAAATGTGAGCTCATAGCTTGGCCGTAACGAGTGGGGAAAAAGAAGCTCCGCGAAAATTTGCGTAGTTGGCAAAATTGAAAGTTGACTTGGCAGTTTTGTTTGGTATGTCACTACCATGGCAAAACTGAATCCCCACCGAGTTTGAAGTCGTTTGAAATCATGACATAGTACACAGTAGGGCAAACTAAAAATTGAGTTGGCTACATTACTTCCTACAGTTCTTTTTCGGTTAGACAGTGCCGCTTAGAAAAGGTTTCAGTGAGGAGCAACTCCTAACTGGTATTTTAAGGAGGTAGAAAAGTTACTGATATATTAATATACCAAAACACAACATCACTGCCAGGGTTTAAAACGTTTCTTCGGTAAAACAGAAACATCAACAAACTCTGCATAAAACAAAACGTAGTATAGACTTCTGCCAAGTTATCGCCTCTGAAGATATCAAATAAAATTACAAAAATTAACGCAGAGTTGCCTATTTGATTTACTAGTTCGTATGCCAGCCCATTAGTGCCTTGGTTTTAGTTCACAAAAACGTGAACTAAAGCCGTACTTCATGAAAACCGGGTACAGTTGGCAAAATCAAACAAGCGAGTTGGAAAAATTGAGTTACCTATTTGATTTTCTGTGCTACTTTTTCTGTTAACCTATCGCCACTACAATTTAAATTTGTATTAATGCAGAAACGACCGCATTTTCCAAAGCAAACCTGTTAAAAAAGTGTTTCCAAGGTTCAAAATTTGATGATAAGAGTTCATAATATTCCTGATTAAAGGACAAAAGCGACCCAAAGACCACGAAATGAGGACAACATTTATCCTAAGATCCACTGAATCAAGGGAAGAGAATTAAATTGGAGCCTGTAGATTTCAAATGTGGAACTTTTCTCCAATAATGCCTCAAAATTATTTGGACAAAACTGCAGTAAAAGGTTTCGCCATTTCTTTCGTCGTTCGCAGCTTCATTTTTAAAAATACTGGAGCATGTTTTTGCTTTAAAATGTGAAAGTTTTTTTTTACAATAATACCTCTTTTTCACATTTCGATAGTCCATTAAAAAAAAATATTGTGCCTCCGGCAGCGTTTTTCTGGCCGGCCCCCCCCCCCCCCTACTGCACATACTTGCACACAGCAATCTTCGTCATTCATTATAACCTTAAGGTGCAAAAATAAAAAAATAAAAACATGATTTAATCACAATGAAATATTTACGAAACCTACCTTCCTAAAGAATGAATTAAAAAATCACCAAAATTTGCTTGATACTTTGTTGCTTCTGTGTTCTGGAGGCCGCAAAAAAACACTAAAATAGCGTAAAATGCTTCAACTTCCGGGGCTACGCCCTGGACCCTACTGAGGGAGCTTACAGCGCTCCCCCAGACCCCACTCAAAAGTTCTTTGCTTGCAGCACTACTGTTACTTTTTAAACCAGTTCGCAAAATCATAAGATGAGTTGGTGAAAGGTGAGTCTACCCCCGCCCCCCCCCCAACAACCAAATACCCTTAGCTACGGGGCCCTGTACTTATTCAAACTAGAAAAAGGGGTTAAAGGGTTTAACGAGCGTTAACCACTCCTGGTCATCTGCCCGAAGCCCTAAGGCCCTATTCAAACTAGATGGTATTCTATGCAACAATGCTGTAATTGAACAATGACTTTCTTACATATTGAACTAGGCGGGTGGGCCAATAGCTTGTTCCTTGATTTTAAAAGTAGGTAAAGGAGAGTGACTCTTTGTACTGAAATCACAAGAAGGTCAGCATAAAGCCTTTCAGCACAAAGGGGGTCCCTCAGCTTAAAAGTTAAACTTTAACTCTTTCCCCTTGCCCTTACAAAGTCTAGCTAAGCCTAGCAACACTGTACACGTGCAAAGCCTTGGCCAAAAATAAAAAAATGTTTAAGCATTTTTTCTAAAAACTGTTACTCTGTAATTTTGTTTTAACAGGTATTCTAATAACATCTTTACAGTGTTCTGTAATACTTAAGCTCAAAAAGGAATTTAAAATAGTGTTTAACGAACTACGCAAACATTAAACGACGCACAAACATTTATTAGTTGATTTTAATAAATTACATAATAACACTCACGTTATTTAAGACGAATATTTTCAAGGAATTTCATTAAACCTAATATACATGACCTATTACAACTGACGTTTTAATGTGCTTTATCAAGGATACTTCCCTTAACCCTTAACAATAACAACTCATCTAACATCATTAAAATCGTTCAGTTTTATTTATTTATTTGTGTGTCCAACTACTCCTTTTGAAATAATGGCGGCAAAAATTGGGGAATAGGTTCGGAGGAAAGGAAATTTCTCCGAATTTCCGTTAAGCGTATTCTTGAATTCAAATTTAAGTCCCAAATACCCCAAAGTAATGAAAAATGACCATTTGCAAAAATCAGCAACAATAATCACACAACAATACATGACGTCAACGATTGTTGACCAAATTTTTTTTCGTGAAAATCTCGAACTTTTCGGGAACGTCCAGCAACAATGGTCTGGCGGCAACATACCAACAAGAAGTAAGTCAATTAATTACTGTTTGTTCTTAGTAACAATTAGCTATAACACACGCAGCATTGTTCACAATTTTATTATCTGTTTTAAACTTGGAGTGCTGTATCAAGTCACTTTACAAAAAAAAAAGGGTTTAACGAGCGTTAATCACTCCTGGTCATCTGCCCGAAGCCCTAAGGCCCTATGTCACTATACTTTATTCCACATTATGCTTTCAGAAAACTAACTGTGTGACGCCTTGTTTTCTTCCACTACGAGTGCAAAAAATCCGTACGCATCCCATTCGTAAACTCTAACAGTAACTTAGTTGAGTGTACAAATGTGATATCAACATATTTTTGCACTTTTAGCGCAAGAAAACAAGTTGTCATCCAGTCAGTTTTCTGAAAACATAATGTGGAACAAACTATATGACAAGTCACTTTACGAACCTTAATAAACAAAGTGAAACTGAAATTGTAGAAAGCGCACAAGTTTCTGTTCGTAGCTATTCATATAAGGTTAAATGGGGGAGGGACGGAGGGCAAAGTGAACTTATCAGTGTGGGCGTTTAGTAAGCCGTTGTGGGAGGGAGCGAAGCAGGGCTCAGTCAGGCAGTCTGACATATAAGTCCAAAAGGCAACGTAAATAGGTTTGCATCCTATAATTTTTTTAACCAATCTCGAGCCCATTGGCTTTCAATCTAGTTTTAGTCACTGCTTATATTATCGCGCACACGATTCTGGACCATTTTTTTTATATGTGATGTGTAATTTAATTTTCAATACACCACAGATTCAGTTTTTTTATAGTCCTGTCATGTTGATATCCATGACCTGCATACGTTACTTGCACAATTGTATCGTCCCTCAGTACTCTTTCCACACAACATGTTTAATTATTTATGCAGTGTTGGTGTTGCCTCGTTTGGTGCTGCTATTGATTGTTTTCCATTGTGGAAGTTTTAGCTTTCAACTTGTAAAAATAAAATGGGGATATTACCGCTATGGGTAATATCTGCACTGAGGGTAACTACGGTTGATTAATTTTTTTTTAAATTTATTTACTCTTTTTAAGTTTATTAGCAAACAGTAAAATAAGCCCACGAAATATGGAACAAAGACCGCATTCAATACGTAACACGGCAATTTCCTGCGGTCAGTTGTTGGTGAAGCTGTGCTGCCTAATTTTTTAACATAAATATTAATTTTATCAGTTTTATAAAATGGGCATCGAACCAATTTTTTTTGCAGACATAAAAAAATAAAAATAAACGCAAAATAACTGCACATGAGGTCATTTGATTCCTGTTGTTTAATAACAGTATGGATGAATTTATTTTTATTTGCTACCATACTCGGTTTAGAAATTTCTTTACATCTAATAAGTGAAAATACTAGAAATTTTATTTTACGCCTTAATTGTAATCTCTTTTTTTTTGGTGATCCACAATAGTCAGATACTAGAACGTAGAAAAGAAAATTATGTAGGCCTATACAATTTTAGTACTCCTACCTTAGAATGTATTGTTTTGCTTGGGTGCGGTTTTGCATTTGGGTACATATCTTTGGCTTTTTACTCAGGGCACAAAACACATAAATAAATATTTTTATTTTTGTTGATCGATTTTTATTTCCGAAAATTTCCGTGTGATTAGGAAGAATGTTTAGACTCAATAAAACTACGCGCAGCCAAAAAGCAACATGGCTTACGTCCTTGTCGCACATTCAGTTTGTTAATGACCATCCCTTCCGCGGAAAAAAATTAATCCCTTCCCCTCCCTGTTCTTCCCAGAAAAATACTTTGGTCGGAACGTGTCAACCACACCCAGATGTGGCCGAAAACGAAACTTATTAAACCAAATCAAATTTTTGTCTGTGCGATAAATTAGAACTACGATAAAATAATCATTTTGATTAATATATAATTTAAAATAGTTAAATATATGACGTCTGCTTGCCAAACTTCATTATCGATGACGTCACAACACCGAACAATGTCGACATTTCCCGAGAAACTGTTCGAGTTCACACTAGCCCCCAACCCATCCATTTAAAAGCGTGTATGTGTCTGTGTGTTTGTCTGTTTGGGACACAATGACCTTCGCGGTTTTCTTCTAATTTGATCGTAATTTCCTGACAAGAGAGCATTGGTGCAAGAGAGCTTTGGAGCCTGAGTAGTACACGACAAAAACACAAATCTATTTGCTATAAATATCGCACTGAATGTTCATTTTTTGTGAAGAATGCAGAAAAAAATTATAAATCGTCAAAAAAAAAACCACTATTGCTGCCAATGATAAGGCTTTCCCTCTTACTTGTCCCTCACGTTTGGCGATGCTATCGGGGACCACTGTGTCCCTAGTAGGTCTAACCTTGGTGGTAAGGCATTCGTGACCCCAACCCAATACCATCTACCCTTCCTCTACAGCCGGCTATCATCTTCAACTTTTAATCGCTTAAACTTTTATAATTTATAACTTTTTGTATTAACTTCGGATGGCAGTTAGTGACCACCAGGTCCTTGCCATTCCGGTTGCGTTTGCAACAAACCTATTATTATTTATATACTAGCAGGACCCGTGCATGTTGCACGGTGAATTGAGTCTCCCGGTCTTAGCATCCCCGGCGTTTGGTGTTCTTAGAAAGGTAAATTGCGTATGCACTATTTCATTCATTAGTAGACTGGTCCTTCAATTTTACTCGCCCCTCCTCTTCCCCTCCTTTTTTGCCCCCTTCCCTTCCCCCGGCCCCCTACTGCAAGTTCTTCTCCGTGGTTGTCTCCCGGTCATAGCCTGTCCCGGTGTTTGGTCTTCTTAAGAAAGTCTGCCGCGTTTGGAATATTTCCTTAGTCCTGGTGTTTGGACATTTCATCGAGATTCTGGCGCAGACGCAGTAAAGACGCATACTTGTGTTTTATTGAAGTCAATTTTTCTTAGGAAAGTAAATCGTGTATCCAATATTTAATTCATTAGTAGACTGATCTATTATTTTCTACTCGCCCCTCCTGTTCCCCTCGGCCTCTTCCCCTCCTTTTCTGC
>JAHWFP010221035.1:0-16865 GCA_023313725.1 Lithobius niger
GAAAAGAAAGCCAGATTGGAGAAAAAGGCTGCTAGTATGAGGAAGGCTCAAGAACGAGAAACTGAGGAGGAAAAGAAAGCCAGATTGGAGAAAAAGGCTGCTAGTAAGAGGAAGGCTCTAGAACGAGAAACTAAGGAGGAAAAGAAAGCCAGATTGGAGAAAAAAGCTGCTAGTATGAGGAAAAGCCGCATGCTTAAGAAATGCTAGACCGTCGATACCATCGGAGCTGGTCATTCCCTTTCCTTCCCATCCCCTTTTCCCTCCCACCCCCCCATCCCACCTCTTCTATAACTGCAACCTTGACGTTGGTGGAGAGGCTTACTCCCCGATTGAATATGCGAGTATTTAAAAAAAAACACCGAATAATACAGTTAAAAAAAGCTATAAACCCTTTTTTTGGAGTTCAATTGGGGAAACCAATAGCAGTATAAACGCACTGTGACGTCATAAGTACGGGTCACGGAGGTATCAACAGGATGCAAAAAAGTAGCAAAATGCACCATCCTCCAGATTGATGAAAACTAATAAAAGTGGGGGTGCCTCCAAATTGACGAAAAAAAAAAGTAGCAAAAGGCACCATCCTTCAGATTGAGAACAAAAAAATAGGTAGCAGAAGGCACTTTTTTCCACCCCCTCCAGATAGATGAAAACGAAAAAAAAAGTAGCAAAAGACACTTTTCCACCATCCTCCAGATCGATGAAAACCGGAAGTGACGTCATTACCCCCACTTTGATCACATGACTGGAAGTGACGTCATTAGGCTCACGTCATAAGTGAGGTTATGGATGTAGCAAAAGGATGCAAAAAAGTAGCAAAAGGCACTTTCCCACCATCCTCCACATTGATGAAAACTAAAAAAGTGGGGGTAATGACGTCACTTCCCCTTCAAATTGATGAAAAATAAAAAGTAGCAAAAGACACTTTTCCACCATCCTACAGATTGAGAACGAAAAAAAAAAGGTAGCAAAAGACACTTTCCACCATCCTACAGATTGATGAAAACCGGAAGTGACGTCATTACCCCCACTTTTCATCACCTGACCGGAAGTGACGTCATTACCCCATTTTAATCACGTGACCGGAAGTGGGGGTAATGACGTCACTTCCGGTTGTGGGTGGATGGATGGATGTACAACTCAATCGCGTTCTTACCCTACTCCTCTTGCTTCGGTTGTGTATACCATCTCAGCATTTATTTTTTCCAAAGGAGAACGATGACCACTTTGATCCTTAGGAGTTTTAGTAACCGAAGAATTAATACAAGACTTGTGCTACCTAGAAGTAGAGTCGGTCTTCGTGGCTTTATCACGTGTCGACGATTGATTAGTTTCCTTAGAGACTGACTTGTGCCTAAAGTTCGAACAGTACAAGTGTTTTGTGGGGGAAACAGCTGCTCCTTTCTGCGCAGGGGAACACCTAGGCCTAAATGAGATACAATTATCATTTACGAATTCCGAAACATCATCTGTTGACATAACCATTTATGAAACAACTCCTTTACGAAAAAAGTTTGACATGCTGTGGGAGTCGTCTGCAAATAAGAGCAACTTGTAACAATTTGTTTTAAATTTATCTGCAAGAATTAATCATTCCCGGCAAACATCACGAGTTGGACATGGAAAAGGACAAACTACGGAAGGTTTAACGGACGTGACTGCTTCGTGGGATGCTCGAAATGATAGCGAGGCTCTATAGGTTCGCACAATATACGAAAGAGGGTACCACCTGGTGGGTAGTTGCTACGTTGCTATAAAGTTTTGGGTTAATGTAGGGCATGGAGTATTTAAACGGAAAAAAGCACAAAAGAAAAAGCTAAATATTTTAGAAGTAAAAACAGATTTGCCCATTCAGGGTGGGTAATGGAAAATCACTCATTTTTGCAATGGAAGTAAATGCCATGTACAGTCCGTTCAGGGAGTTATTTTATGCCTTCTTTCTACCCCCACCTGCTAAAAAGGACAAGTCTGTGACAACAAGAGATGATCGATGTGTTGGGTCGAAACTGTGAATTTCAGTTTCGAACCTACCCCAAAATGCCAAGTCCATTTCTTGTATATGGTTAGTATAATATTTTTTTTCGTACATTTTTTTGCAAATCCTAGCGTCTATCAGGTTTATTGAACAACGGGGGCTAAATTATCTGTATTCTGGATCTGACGCAATGACCCGAAAATTTGGACTGGCCCAGTAACCGGGACGACACAGAAATGATGCAAGACGAGATCTAGTAACCAAGAGTCTGCGGAAAAAAAGGTGTGGAATATAATATAATATATAATAATAATAATAATATATAATATAATAGCAAATATATACAATAATGCCGGTTCCATGGAATACGAGCTTCAATATTTTTCCTGAAAGGCAGCCAACTTTTATTTAGTTAATCACTTTGGGGTACGCTGTTCGAAATTTGCAAATAATCACCATGAAGTCGTTGCTTTTTCACTGCAAAAAGCAATGACATATTTTCTTTTAAGCCACATTACACCAACTCGTATTGACCGTTGTAAGGGCAAATAAAAAAAGATCGTGTTTATATTTTTTATCAAAGTTTTAACAAACGCGTGTAAAAAAAAAACAACTTCATAATACCCTCCCCCCTCCTCCTGCAGTATGTAAAAGTAGTATGGAATTTAGTATTGTGCATTCTTCGTATACAGGGTGGTCCACAAATAACTGATGACCCAAAATTTTTTAAGTCCAGCTTTTCTAGTTAGCAGCCCTCAGCACCAGGAGAGTACAAAAATCAAATCTAATGAAAACGGGAAGATATCTGTCCTCTCTGAGGGGTGATAACTAAAAAAGTTGGACTTTTTTTTTGTGGACCACCCTGCATACGAGTACTAGGCCTACATAATTTTATTCTGCATGCAAAGTACAGGTTTTAACTGATTATTAACAGGACTTAACAATGACACGAAGCAATGCCAACAATTATTGCATGCCGCAAAATTTTCACGTGGCAGATTTTTTGACGTGCGCCAGCGTTGGTTTGAAAAGGGCGAAACGTCTCAATCGCAGACGTTATTTTGATCCATTTTGAAAAAAGATTAAGTACGTTCTACAGTTTAAGGCATACAAGCAAAAAATTTGCATAACAATTAATTTTATTTCATACCCATGATTGGGTCGGGTCTCCTTATGGCAACTTATTCGTTGTAGTACAAGCTTTATATCGTTACCCTAATTCTCAAACCACGTAACTCCATTTTTTTTTAATTTTGGTTTTTGGGCGAGTTGGCTTCTCATAAACAGCCTTTACAATGCTGCAATCCTCGTAAGTCTCAAAAAAATTTATTTCGTGCGAAATAAGCAAAAACATGTTACACGTATGTGACAATTTGCTCTTTTGTAATAACCACAAACCTCGTATGTGCAAAGACGCAAACCACGTAAGTGCATTTTGGAATGATTACCTTCCCATACCTCGTATGTTCCGTTTCCGGTTTGAGTGACAACTAGGCGGGAAAGTTGACGCGAGTGAGTATTGTTTAAGAGTTATTAAGATTAAGAGTTATTTGGTTATAAAACAATAATATTGTGTACGTGCGATGGCAAGCAGAGGTTTGCAGCTAGTAGCACTTAGTTTGGCAAAGGAAAAAAGTAGAAGATTGGCTCCTGAACTACTTGTCACAGCATCTGACAAAAACATAGAACAGTCAACACGCCGTGGTAGCCAAGAAGGTAAGCAACAATTTTTTTAATTAACATAGCATTTTAATGCTGATGTGTGATTTGTTAGTTATAGGCCGAGCGAGTGCGGCGAGTGAGGTCTTATACTCAACTGACAATGGATTTTGTGTGTCAGTGTGTCTGTGGAAAAAAATCAAAAAATATTTTTTAGCTACGGTTCAGGGTGCATGGTGGGGGGTTTAAGGACAAGGTTTTCCTTGCACATAATTAAAGAGGTCTTAGCCAGACAGGTGAACGAACTAAATTTTAAAAATGACCAGACAATCAATAACGTTTTTACAATACATTAATTAAACAAACAAACTTTCTTTCACTGCTTTACAATACATTGTTTTGATTTCAGATCCTGGTATAGGACAATCAATGTTGGTCACGAATACTGCTTCGCCTAATGAAGAAGGTGCAACTCCCATTGTAGCAGATCTGTTTTCATCTATGACAAGCAATATTGACACAACTGAAGATTCAGATTATGAGGACTTGGAAGGTAGCACAATAACCGCCCAAGAAAATAACGCGGAGTTTAACTCTTATGAAGTGGAAGGATCTAGTTTGTTAATTGATGTATTGAATGATGGTAGGAATGTTTACGATGAAGGTGCCTTTGCATTAAGTTCAGATCGCTCACATTGTTCTGTAAGTAGTGATGATGTTCATGAGGAATCATCAGGTGACGAATGGAGGCCAAATCAGTTTCAAATGGAGGAGTCAGAAGACGAGACGACAAATGTGGAAAATGACCTTTGTCAGTCAAGTTTGTCAACCACTGAACAAGTTGAGATAGTTACTGCTACTACACATCCAAATACAGCAAACGAACCAAGACCATCTACTTCTGGAGGTCCCACACATGGCAGTACTATAGAAACAGAAAGCTCACTAAGTGCAGAAAAGCTTAAACGAACTCGGAAACGCAAGCAGGATTCCTCATCTTGGGAGAAAAACATAGACATCCGTAAACGGAAACTAGGAGAGCAGTACATGGGTAGAAAGAAATTAGGTAACAAGACTATTCGGATTCAAAAGGAACCACGCAAAATTGGCACAACGTGCACTAGCAAGAAGTGTTTAACATCAACTTCACGAAAATGTAATGAGTTTACTGAAGAAGCACGTTCAAAGATATTTTCTAATTTCTGGAAAAACATGGACTGGGCACAAAGAAAGGTATACATAAGCACACTTGTGGATAAAGTCGCCGTTAAACGAAGACGGGGAAATACAGGCGTTGCTGATTCTAGGCGTAATTCAACAGTACAATACCATCTAAAGACAAACGATGTCAGATTCCCAGTTTGTAAGACAATGTTTTTAAACACTCTCGGACTAAGTGAATGGTCAGTTCTAGACTGGCTCAAGAAGAGCACATCTGATGGGATGCACAAGTCACCTGTTTTACACCCTCAGGTACGCAAAAGGCAAAAACAAACAGAGGTGGACTACCTCAAGAATTTCTTACTTGAACTACCTAAAATGCCCTCTCACTACTGCCGTGCTCGAACGTCAAAGCTTTATCTCGAACCACTCTTTAAATCAAAAGTTGAAGTTTACAGAGTATACTGTAAAAAGTGTGTGGAGGAAGGAGTTGGAAAGCTGTCTAATGCCACATTTGCAGCTGAGTTCGATAAGCTTAACATTGGACTTTTCCAACCGAAGAAAGATTTGTGTGACACGTGCATTATGTTTGAAGCAGGCAACATAACTGAGGAAGAATGGAAAGCTCATCGAACCAAAAAGGATGAAGCACGCACGGAGATGAATAATGACACAGAACGAGCCAAAGTTTCAGAAGGGAAGTATAAAGTATCCACAATGGACGTCGAAGCTGTCCTCCTTAGTCCCAAGCTAAATGCGTCAGCTCTGTACTATAAAACGAAGCTTCTAGTACACAACTTCAGCATTTTTGACAATGCCACCCATGATGTCAGGTGCTACTTGTGGCATGAAGGTGAAGGAGGTATAACAGCAGATGAGTTCGCTTCGTGTATTATTCATTATTTAAATAAAACTGTCACGGTTCAGTGTGAAGAAGTTGTACTATGGAGTGATGGCTGTGGATACCAAAATCGTAACTGTTATTTATCAAATGCCCTAGTACAGTTTGCCGTTGAAAAAAAGGTGGTGGTCACTCAGAAGATATTGGAAAAGGGCCACACACAAATGATTTGTGATTCAGTCCATAGCATGGTTGAGCGGAAAGTGAAAAGAGCCAACATTAACGTTCCGGCAGACTATGCAAATATCGTAGCTGCAGCACGAGTAGACCCATCACCCTACAGTGTTGAGTACATTGACCACACTTTCTTCAAGAAGTATTCAGCTCTCCAGGCGTACTCTTCAATAAGACCTGGAACAAAAGCGGGGGACCCTACTGTAACTGACCTAAGAGCCATTAAATACAACATAGATGGATCCATCCAATACAAGTTGGTATTAAGTGAAGAATGGAAGCTACTGCCAAGAAGGCTTGTGAAGTTATCCCTGGAGCCCCCACCAAGCCTTTATAAAGGTAGAATTAAAATAAAGATGTCAAAGTGAAAGCATTTGCAAGAACTAAAGGAAGTTTTGAAAAAGGACTACCATTCCTTTTATGATGATCTCCTTCATGAATAGTAAAATATTCACACTTGGAAAGTAAACATTTTAGACAGTTGTTTAATTTGTGAATGTTCAGTGATAACAAATATGTTAATTTTAACCTCATATTAGTTTAAATAGGCCTATTGTTGCACAGTTCTGTTGTAAAGACTTGGAGAAGTTAGGTTTAAGTTTATTACAGTAAACTTGTATTACAGTAATAAAAATACTAACCTTATAAGAGTCGTTTAAATTCACAAACCTCGTATGTGACACGTTTAATGTTGAATATTACAACCCAAACCTCGTAAGTCCCTCTAAATTTGAGGTTTTCACAATTTTGGAAAATTTAAATTTTACATATTTAGTAGGTTAAAAAAGGTTTCTGGTTAACAAAACACGTTACTAATAAGAGCAAAATTTAACCAGACCACCTATTTCCTAATTCTGCCGATTCTTTTTTAGCTTCCCCTGTACACTTTTGGTTTTGTGACTTACGGGGTTTGAGAATTAGGGTAACGATATGATCTTAACATACAATACATCACACTAAATATGTATACAAATCTTATGAACCTAACAGTAAAACACATGGGGGTGGGTTTTTTTTTCAGAATTCAATATCGGTCCTTTGAAGGGCAAATATTCATCGAGTAAATTCATTCACTCCCTACCTTAAAAACCAAATTACAGTCATTGGCACAACACGCACATGCAACAGTTGTTTATGAAGTGCAGCATTTCATGTACAAGATAAGTAATCGGAGAATGAAGCCAAAAAAAAATAAAAAAGGAATGTGAATATGTAATGACAACTTATGCAAAAACCTATGATGAAAGTGAATTTATGTACCATTTGAAATATATAACAGTATTGCAGATTCAACCATCTTTGGTGAGAAATGATAGCATTAGGCTCCAGTTCGCATTTCGTTTTAATCTGAACTGGTACCACCACCAGCCGCCTTATTCTTCTTCTTTTTCTTCTTGTTTTTCTTTTTCTTACCAGTACTATCACCGCTTGCATTTAGTGGTTGTGCACCACCGTCATTTCCAATGTTTGCGTTCTTCTTCTTCTTCCGGTTTTTCTTTTTCTTACCAGCACCATCACCGCTTGCATTTTGCGGTCTTCCACCCATATTTTGGCCACCACCTCTGGAATCTGAGTCGAACTTCATTTTCTTTTCCTTGCCTGATGTAATAATGGATGGCTCACGTCTAATTTCTGTTGGTGTGATTTCACCAATAAATGAGGCTGATGCTGGGCTTTTCCTTTTCTTCGATTTTGACTGACCACCTGAAAAACACAGTAAAAGACAATGTTGACTTAGAAAAATGTTGGGCCAAAGTTTGCTTTAGTCCGCGAGCTAATGTTTCAAATTTTAGGCTTGTGGGTGTAGAGACAGACCATTCTCATTAGACCACGTTTCCTGTCAGGAGAATAAACGTATTGTACCCTTTTGGGTTCAGTTTGACGTTAGCTGTTAATTTAAAGAATGCATGCTTACGCTTTCGTCAGTAATACACAACATGCAACGTACAGTACCATTACATAGCCACCGAATACCAGCAGGGTATCTCATGGGTCTGCACATGTATCCAGTTGCAAGGCGGAAGTCGCCAGTCAATGCACAACACTGGCTGTCATTACGTTCTGGTTTAGAGGAATGAATACCCCCAACCCATCATCGTCTGAGCTTCTGCGTAAACACCAACTCCATGCTGCGTAAACACTAAATCCATGCAGTGGGGCTTCGATGAAGCTTCAGCATCGGTAGTGAGAACTTCCGTTGCTGCGAGTCTGGGACAATACGGCCTACAAAGCTGGGATCGTGCCCAATTTCTGTGATGTTGTAAAGAAGATAATACATTACGCAGTATGCAACATTGCTGGCACTGATGTGGTGAGCGGGACGTTTGCTACGACGATACGGGGAAGAAGTCTTTCGCTTCCGTGGAGCGTTGGACAACAAACTACGTACATTATCGGGAGCGGTGGTGAAAGATGATGTAGGAACAGCGCCAGAAGGCCTGGAGGCGATCGGAGTCTTGAAATTATTACGGGCACGGTCAAACAGTTCACGAATCTTGGCTTTAGAAAGAGGTTCGTCAGCCCGACAAGAAGGTGAAGCAGCTTTCATTACAGGTGAGACAGAATGGAGAGAGCTCGGTGCAGAAGGCAAATTTTTGACAGAAGCCGATTTCATTGAAAAAGGGAGGCCAGTTGAACAAAGACTGGAGTAGGTTGACCACACGAAACTGGGGAAGTAACCGAAGCGGCGGCGAAAGAATGGAGGCTGGCCTGTAAGGGCAATGAGCACGGCGGTGAGGCAGAAGCAACCAGAGAAAGATGCAATGCAATCACCGACGGGTCTTCAGCATCTGCAGCAAAAGATGGAGAGCGGGTCACACCGGAAGAATTGGAAGCACGACGAGGAGTGTCATGCCGGGTTAGGTCTTCGTGAGGTCGGCAAGCAAAAAGGCCCCGCAACCGGCGGAAGAGCGAGAGCCAGTCAGCGACGGAGAGGTACTCTTCCAGGTCGGCTGCTTCGAGGAGCCACGGATCTTCGTCATGATGTATTTCGCTGTTAAGAGAGGGATAAAGGCGACGTGCTCAAACGAGCGCTAGGCAATAAAAGGTGATTTGGCTTGCCATCCATTAAGCACCCACAAGCGTAACAAAATGAGATATCACAACGATGAACAGCACTTGTACTGAGTATAGTGTCATCCGCTATTTCCCCACAATGTTGCAGCCAGCGACCACATGACGTTCCGAGTGTGTAAGGTAATAGCTAACAAATGTCATCTTGTTTCTACGAGCAGGCTTAAATTATCTCCTCCAGTGAGGACCCTGTCAGCTAAGCCCAGGATGAGGCCAGAGCTCATAACTCGTGTGCTCTGATCTGAATGACGGCGACGTTTCAGTGGACGCCCGGGAGCGGCCATATGCCCATCTAATCTTTGCACAAATTCATTGTCCAATTATCAGAGGTGAAACTGGGCTTGCCGAGGGGTCTTCCGCCTCTCTCTTCATTTTAAAGAAAAGTGGTGTCCAAGCCGACGATCTGTTATGGCGTGGAAGGTCCCCTTTGTTTCCTGTGACGGACGGATGTTTAGAGACGGATTTGAGATGTTTTGTAGCTTCTAAATAAAATCTTGGTGCCCGAATCGGACACTGAACCCTTTCAGAGCATCACGGTCCGACAACTGGTGACAAAATCCTTCACGACAAAAGGGAAAAGAGTCTTGCTAACACCACAATAACTCTCGTTTCCTGTTCCCAGGGCTGACAGGAAAACAGTTTTCTGAGCAAGCAAGAGTAACTTAACGGGTTCTTTTGGTGCAGTCATATGGAGCTACCGCTAATTCTTTAGGACCTGCGAGAGGTCCCATTCCAGGATGAGTTTCTTGGCTCTCGGACTTTGTACTCCAAAGGCCTATACAAGGTGGGAAATGGCGAAGTTTCTCGTTAGCTCACTCCTACCCATCATGGAGAGTACAGAATTCAGGACCATCCTATAACCCTTTGACTTTGATTGCAATGGGTGACAACTGCTCCAAGGTACATGGCTACCTGCTGGATGGCAGGGTTACAGGGATACGTTCTGTGTGTTGAACAGCATTCGGGTCCACTTACACTCATAGACGGACTGGCGATAACAGTGGATCATTCGATCAGCCATGTGGGCAGAGAATCCCGCTGTGATGAGGCTGCATCCTGCAGTCTCCACGCACGAAGGTGCAGAGACCCTAGGTTCGGGTACAGAGTCTGTCCATGTTGAGATAATATATCTTTTCTCAGTGGTAATTTGACCGGCTGCTCATTCTGGGCTTCCATGAGGTCCACAAACCAAGAAATTGTTGGCCAGAACAGGGCAATGAAAATGAAGCTACCCCGGCTTGTTTATCACTGCCTGAAGGAGACAGAACAGGCGAAGAAAGAGGACCACATCTTCCACGAGATGCTCAAGACTGTCCACTGCCCATGCCTGGTTGTCTGAGAACGGTGACACGAACTTCGGGAGTTGGGTGTTGTTCCTCGTTGCAAAAAGATCCACGATCGGCCTACCCCACAATTGGAAGATGGTCTTGCACACCTTCTGTGAGTCTTCACGCCGTTGTTGCTACGTGCCTCAAATAAGGTGAAACAAGGAGAAGCTGCACAAGTTAAAAAGGGCGGACACATGTGTCCAGGAAAAATGAATTAGATGTTGGATACCATAGACGTGTTGTCGTACATGACGGTCACTGCTTTCTCTAGGATGTGTGACCAAAGGGAGCATAGTGTATTGCCCGTAACTCTAGCAACACATTGACGTGTGCTTTCCTGTAGCGACTAAGATCCCGATGTTATCAAAAGCCCATGCGAGCACCCGACTCTGTCGTGAGCCACCATGAGATTTGGGACCCTTGTGCAGATGTTCCAGGTGTCCTTCCACCAGAGCAGAGACATTATAGGCCTGCATACGAAGAAAATGACAGGTTAGTACAGCCCTCTCTTGTACCCAATCTGGATGCCAGGTGGCAGATCCAGATGAAGACCGTTACAGATCAGTGGTGTAAGCAACTGCAGATATTTGAACTGGTGAGTGCATTCGCTATGTAAACACAAATGTTTAGTGAGCAATGGAAGAAGGTGCCCACAGGCTAGGTAATCTTCACCGAAAATTCAATACTACATGGGCAAGTATGCTTTGTGGTGGTTTTTGTTTAAGTGTTAAGACTAATTTCAATATTAAACCACTAAAAGCCGGTTGCCGACATTCCACATTTTTAAGTAAAAAAAAACCTACAGAAAACAGTTCATAGCTTTGTCAGCATATTACATACTTGCACGAAGGCACTCACATGGACTAATACATTGCAAATTATGAACCAAAAGGGTTATGTACACAATTTCTGCAAGCTTCACCCCCCCCCTCCCCTCCCAAAAGGGGAAACTAAAAAAAAAAAACCCAACACTATTATATAGCATACTAGCCAGAAAAAAAAGTGCGTGAAATATCAGTTGCTTACTATACCTTTTTAGCTTCAAATAGATAGTATCGAATTATGTTCTTGCTACACAACTCGTGGATTTTAAATGAAAGGCATTATCGATTAGCCCAAATCTCTAAGACGTTCCTTAGCATGAAAAGCACAAAGGCTCAATTTAGTTTTGTAAAATTTTCAAGTCCACTCTTAAGGGACTTACGGTGAATAAACTAGGTTAAAATTTGTCCAAGTAGCTTGGAAAAACGGAATGCTTCAAAACGGTCATGCTAACTACGAAGCACAACCGGATGTTGAAAAGACACTCAAGGTGGTATCTGAAAGGTGTTCCTCTACCACGAACATGTATGAATTAGTAGAGTAGCCCTAATGCCACTCAAAAATACAGGCCAAGATTAAATCGGCAGGTATCACTAGACTATATTACTGTAAACAGAAAATACTGATTGAATATTTAGGTCCCACAGGGTTTGACTCGGCTGTGCGGTGTGTTGTTCCGGGGATACGATCGTCTGAACAAGGGCTATTTTCAGCAAACAAAAGTAATTTCACGTCAATTTTGGCGACGATGCCAACAGAAACATCAATTACGGTAATAAGAAGATGATATTGAATTAAATAAACTGAAAATATACGTTCCAAAATACCGAACTCAATCGCAATTTCACCTTCAATGTTTTCATTAAAGTTCGGGAAGATATACCCACAATTTCAGAATCGAAAGAATGTCATCACCAATCACTAATATTCTTTCGAATCTGAAAATGTGCATATTTCTTCCCAAACTTTAACTAAATTTTTGGCAAAAATGTTTCATAATGATTGGTTATGTCAACAGTAGTGTCTTGTGCATTCTCAACCTAGAATGCCGAAATCCTCGTACGCATCAATTCTAGTACTTAAAATAACGGCGACTAGACACCATTCATCACAATACATATGCAATTCAAATTTATATTCAAGAGTATTAATTACTGTAGGCCACGTTAGTTACATGTGGAACAATTTCAAGATTGCCACATAGTTATGCACATGCAATCAGTTTCCCACTCATCCACAAAGATAATTCAAGAGTTACTTTTTCACATATGTGGTGGCTGCCAGTACCGAGTTAGTAAATATTACCAGTTTTTACCCATCCGATCCGATACAGATTTCGAAAAATCTCCCAATACCGATCATTGATAAGAGTCCCTAATCAGAAAAAAAATATTCGTTTGAATCCGAAATTGCGCGTATTTCTTCCCGAACTTTAACGACAATTTGTGACAAACCTCCAATGTCCGTAATTGGATTTTTTTAAATCAGGGCTTAAAACAGAGGACAATATATCATTCTTCAGGCCTTTCTACATTTTTTTTTTAGACGACGATATATCGTGGCTTAGGCGTAAAAAGGTTAATCTGGGAACTATTTTCTCCATTAGATCCCAGTAGTCCCACAAATAAATTGCCAGGGAACGAGTCACTCTTGCAGATAAATTAAAAAAAAAATTGTTGCAAATTACGTTTATTTGCAGACGACAGCCATAGCAGGTCCAACTTTTTTTTGGCAGAGCTGTTTCATAATGATTGGTTATGTCAACCGTAGCGTCTTGTGCATTCACAATCTTTAATGGTGAAATCCTCGTACGCATCAAAGATACTATGTAATCCTTCGCTTATACTGTATAGCAAAGAACTGTTGTAAACTTTGACACCAATCTACATGCTAATTTGCCAAATGTTTGTTGGTGCTTCACTTCCTACCATGTGTGCATGCATGCAGCATGAAATCAATTATGGTATCACCACAGATTTCAAGTTGGTTGAAATACATTCTCCTGGCGCTGGTAAACCTTTTCTAATTCCCTTATCAGTTCCGATTTATTTGGCGCTCTCAAAAACCCATCTTTGGAAACGTAAAGAGAAAGTTAACGCATATGCCGGCAGTCTGTCAGAATCTTATTCTCTCTCTGGCTACATCAGTGAGATGAAGTGTTTTTCTTGTCGCTATGCCAACATCAACGGCATATCTGGTAAAGGTTTTTTTTTTTGGTACTAGTCTTTTGAGTCATGAATTGAAGACGTCTTCTTAACCAAAAGATCATTTGCACAAGTGTCGTATGCGCCACCTCCTATGTCATAAGTCTAGGAGAAACTATGCCTTCTTGTCATATAAGCGTAGGCTGTGACAAATGTTTTAAATCAGCTTGTATGCCTGAAAGCGATTACACTTTCCATCAATATATTCCATTAAATCATGAATAATCCCTTCATCTGTCTCTGCAAGTCAGTGAAATCATGGTGCAAGGTAAATGGACCGAATATTCGGTATTCAGCCAAAATTCAAATACATGGTATTCGGCCAAATACTTATTTCACCTAACAATGCTATTCAGTATTCAGCCTAATAATTCTTTAGCATAAATTTACTGAATTTTGTTACGTTTAGCTATAAGCATTTCGTTTTTGGTTTGTGAGGAATGATCTAACATTTCTAAACGAAGGAAATATTATGGGTTGTCACCTTTTACAAGGCCTAGTAGGTAACTTGATTTTATGACGGGGAGATCAGTTTTTCAAAAGGCAAAAATAGTGTTTTATACCTTTACTTTGTTTTGGTATGTTTATCATCGATAAGGTTATATCGACCAGTACGGTCACACATTTAAATCAATGTCACACGCTTAATTTACTGGTATTCAGTAGAGCATTCGGCCGAATAATTCGATATTCGGCACAGGGACGAATAATACAGTATAGTTTGGTGCTGACTATTCAGTAGAGTAGTTTAACTCGTTCGTTGTATATTCCGTAAGGTTGAATATTCGGTGCATTCCTCATCACCGTGGCCTTCACAGTCTTTTGGCAAATATTCAAGGCAAAGGGTTCTTCATGTCTGATGATATCCCACTTAACTACAACTTTTGACCTATTACTCCCATGATCCCTTTGCAGGCGATCAATTTGTGCAGTTGTTCTATTGCCGGATCCATGGCAACACGACTTAATCTCTGAAACATGCACATGCAGAACGGGTCTCATGAAACGCAAAGAACAGATTGAGGACACATCGAAAAGACATTTACATTCTCGTCGAGAAGACGATTACATTCTTGATCGGCGTTCATCAAATCTCTTAAGAGCTGCAAACAGCATTGTCCAGAAATGAATTCTAGTATTTAAAGTAATGGCGACTAGACAGCATTCATCACAATACGTCTGAATTCTAAAGTTATATTCAAGAGTATTAAAATTACTATAGGCCACGTTAATTACATGTGGTTATATAACGATTTCCACTATATCTTCATTACCACATTATGCAATCAGTTTGCCCACTCATCGCCAAAGATCAATCGAGAGTTTGTTTCACGTATGTGGTGGCTGCCAGTACCGAGTTAGTAAGCATTTTGCTGGGCCGATACTGATCCGATACCAATCTCCCAATACAGTCCCGATACCAATCATTGATACAGAGTCCCTAATGAGAAAAAAAATTCTTTAGATTTATATTTAACCCGATTTATTTTTTACATCTACTTAATTCATATTTTTTCCACACTTGGGCTATTAATAAGACTAGGCCGATCAGCTTTATTAACCCCTTCGCGACCAGGTACAAACGTGCGTTTGTAGTAGAAGTGGTAGCAAGCCGAACTAGGTACGAACACGCGTTTGAAGCAGTTTGCATTCTAGGCTATTAACCCTCAAGAGCTGCTGGTTCGGCGTGTGCAGAGTTGTGTTTAGATGCTGGTCTTCAAGGGGTTAAGGATGCCAAAAATAATGGTTTAAAGTAATATTGGATATGCTAACCAGTAAAATTTAACATTTTACCTTGTAACTTCTAAACAGACGTTACTTGCAGTTTGGACCATTGCAAAAGTGGACAAAAAAACCTTCAAAATGGTGTATTCAAATGTCAAATTTGATCGACAAGAAGTGAAAATATTTTCGATTTGGTTTATTACCTATTTATCTGGGTCTTATCTCCCAATACTTCAAATATCGGTAGAGGCCCAGCCTCATAAGTATGTAACTTGAATATCCAAGTTATCTTATTGCAATTAGATACATTAAAGGTACATTCCACCCAGCTGGCTCAATTTTGCAACATTAGTTCAGACGTGTGTAAATGTTGGTCCCAGTGAATGTAGCAAAACCATTTATCGCTAGGGGAAAAATGTGTAAATAGAATACCTTTGCTACACATTTTTCCCCTAGCGATAAATGGTTTTGCTACATTCACTGGGACCAATGTAAATGTTGCAACAGCTTTTTCACACAGGATGCTAGAAATTAATGAGGTATGGCCTTATAACTTCTGTTGGTTAATTCAAGATTTAACAGCTTTTTAGGAAATGGCATCCATCTTTGTTTTCAAAATGGCAGCTACTAGGACAAAGTGATGCACATAATGTAGGGTTTTCAAATGGAAATAGATTGCTGTCGGTTGCACCACTATAAAATGATGAATGAGAGTTGCAATTTTAAGGTTGTAATGCCAGCCATATTAGCATTCAATGTGGTGGTTCAACTGACGTCCATCGGAAACATATTACCAATAATAACTGAAAGCCGGGAATACATATAACTCGTTGCAACAAAAGTCAAACCATGTGGCCATAAATATTCCTACGGGATATACCGTAGGTCCTTGACTATGATGATAAATAGCAATTTAATTTTTTTTTCAATAAAAAACATTTTTTTTGTGGAGACTTAGTCCTCATTACTTTTTTGGTGTGGGTTGCTTCTTGTATCGCCCCGCCGTTATCTAGCCCACCACCAGATCCGTGCAAACACTTGCCAATTACCTCAATACCGGCACGCGTTTACCCCACATACTTGGGTTCACAGCAAAACAAACAGCAAACAGCATAACGATTGTAGAGTTATGTGGGCCATATTCATCAGATTTATTTTAAGAACTAAAAGGTTTTTATAGGTTTGCTGCGAACCCTAGTTAAGGTAACATTCCAAGTCAAAACAGTTTATTGAGCACTGCCATGACGCTGCTGTCTCGCAAATTGTCCAATAAATTTTCGAAAAAAAGTAGGCAGCAGCAGCAGCAATAGCAGGAATAAGTTACATTCTGGTGCTTGTTTGCGTTAAGTTTCTTTAGTTCACTGAACTTTTTCAGCTCCAAATTTCTTTAAAACAGACGGTTCGTGATATGCACCCCATCGTCACAGGCGCATTGAGAAATCCTCGCTCAGTGAGGTTACTTTATCCGTTTTCGTTCAGTTGAAATATTCTCAGAAGAATCCTGGCGTTGGTGTGGCTCAGTCAACTCTCTTCTTCAGGCTTCCTACAACTCGCACCTCTTCACGACCGTTTGCTTTCGAATTTGAAGCGTGGTCATGGCCTCTGGTATTCGTAGGGTTTGATGCAGATTTCTCGCGCAGCAATCCACCGAACTCGCCTCTCATTCGGGAATGGATTTCAGGGTTATTGGGGCCCTGGATATTCATCAGCACAGCCTCTCTCGGCTGTGGTGTTGAATAGCCAGGGATTCCAGGCTTCTTAGATGCACATTATTTCTTAAGTTAGAGTCAGGAGCATTTTTGTCCCTTCCCAGTTTATTTAGTGTCAATTTTTCATGTGGTGGACTG